>JAMQGT020001309.1:0-122500 GCA_024447675.2 Pterophyllum scalare | reverse complement strand
GACAGATAAACCAGACTCGCGGTGTAATTTGATGGCGCAACTTTCAGCAGCGCCTCAAAAGGGTAACAAGCTCACAGAGTAAGTGGGAAGGAGAACTGGTCTAAGTTCTGCTTTGAAGCAGACATGAATGCCCTGAATGTCAATGAGCTTGAGGAACACACCACGTTGCCTCTATGTAATGCTCAAACTTCTTGTTCTCACTCTTCATTCCAAACGTGGAGACAGCGGGTTGATCTGAGCACTTCTGTGTATTCACATTTGAAGCGCTCCATAGCAGAGCAGGCGAGCAAAGCAAACAAAAGCAGCTGAAAAGTTCAGAGCCACCAGCTCTACTCAGATTCAATTTGCTGAATTGACTGAACCTCGGGACCGGTCCCTGCTACGCCCTCGAGGGGTGTACTGGGTGCATCTTTAAATCAGGGCATCGTGAACAGAGCAGCTCTGTGTTGGTGTCCGTTGTGACAAATGCTGAACTAATCAGTTTATTAGCACAGAGCCTCCACTGTTGATTCTCCTAACTTTTAGAAACTTTCTTTAAATGATCCCAGCGCTGCAGATCCAGACCAACTCAACCTTTCTTGCCTGTAGTTATAAGATGAATCCATTTCTAACTGAGAAGAGAGGATACAATATTTATGTGTTACTGGGGAGCGCTGATGGCTGAAGAGGACACGACATGTCCTCTAACTAACGCTGAAATACGAAGGGCCCTGCCACAAATTAGGCCACCCATGACTGATGCCTGCCCGAGGAACTCGTGAATTTTACTTCCTTCTGTTGCTGTTTTCTGCTTTTTAAAACTTTTCCATCTTTCCTGCTTTTATCTTTTTTACCTCTTTAAACTGTTATGTGTGCACAGCTACAGACACATACATGAGGTAAAAGTACAAAAGAAAAGAAAAATACAAATTCAGGTCTCGTAGTGTAATATCTGCCAAAGCAATGTGGTGTCTATTAACACTGAGCTGATCATTCTAGAGACAATGTCTGACATGAAAAGGTTGAGGTCAATAAACACAGAAGCTCCCACGAACAATACAGACTTTGCTGCATCAGAATTTATTTATAGCAACACTGGCAGCTCCCCAGCAAGACAGCAAGAGGAGAGAAGAAATGCTGTCCAGTTGTATTGTCATAGAGATGCTGAACTCATACTGGTCTTAAGGTTACTTAACCTCCACTCAATGCAAAGGTAAGGTCTTTTGAGCCGGACGGACACGTGGAGTACTATAGGTGTCTAACCTTGTGTGAAGCTGACAAGACACCACACATGCACTCACCGTAGAGGTTACACAGCCAAATAAGCAAGCAGCGGAGTGAAGCACCTGGGGAATCAGGGCTAAATTCAATCTCACACAACTGTCCGGTCCAAATTGACATGTCAAGCTGGTGTGTGTGTGTGTGCACTGCAAGGTTCAGTGCAAATGCTGCATGAGGGTCTGAGGGGAATCAGTCAATATGCAAGCATGTCTGCTCTGCTCAACATTTTTTTTTTTAAATAAAGATGTGGAAGAACATTTTAATATCAGCAGAGCAGTTCGTCCATCTTTAGTCACTGGGGACTTTAGTCATATTTGCATTAATACGTTTAGTCTATAAATGGCTTATTTATGGGAGGCTATTAATATTTTTTCTTTAATGGTAATTAAATCTTGTCTTTATTAATTGCTTTCTCTCAGCGAAAGTTTTAATAGGACACACTTTTCAGAATTTCAAAGGGTTTTTTTATGACAAAATATGGCAAACTCGCTGAACTCGCTGGCGCTCCACAGGAATATTGCTAAATTACCGCAGGGATAGCACCACTGGACTAAGAAGTGAAGTATGGTAAACAAAAACATGCATATATAACTGTTATTTATTCACGCACACAACATAATTCCCATTGGAGAGCTATAGGCACATCCAGTGATTTTCCTTTGGGGATGCTTGTCCTCCTGTGCAGCCTGATCATCATACTTCTCGTTAATCGGGCGGATTACCAGCGCAACCCTCCACCGTCTGCTCCGTTTCTATTTTAAAACACAGACACTACTGTACCACGTTTTAAAGTGTATCAGTGGCGGTGGCGTTGCTAAAAGAAAAAAATTATATATATATATATATATATATATATATATATATATATATATATATATATATATATATATATATATATATATATAAAATAAGGTGGCCACAAGGAAAATCAGGCAGTGCGCGTATGGATAAGATGTGCACAGTCAAAAGTGCTCTGTGGAGATGGCGACTAGCAAAGGGGAGAAAAGTCATCCTAAACCGCTCGGTGCTTTTTTTTTTTTTTGTGGAAATGCCAGGGATTTGTCAGCGTGATCCAAACACACAGTATTAAGGAAGGGTAGGATCAAATGGCTCTTGGAGAGGCTGAGCCCGTGGGACAATTTAATTCTAGGTACATCTGTTTTTGTAGCACTGATGCATATTTGGTGCTAATGACTTGCCCAAGTGACACAAAACCTACATAAACATGTCCCTATTATTATTATTATTACTATTATTATTATTATGGAAAACAGCTGAGTTTCCAAGTGTCATACAACTTACCCTCCATGCAGAAAATGACCATCCAGGCTATCCATAGATCTGAGTTATGGAACTTCACCATGGTTCGTGACTGTTCAGTAGCGACTCACTTTCAGTTTAAGACCAGTGCCTCCTTTCTTTAAGTCTCCGCTCAGTTTCCTTAAAGAGAAGTAACTGTTCCTTATAATAACATGTATGAAATCTGGAGGTTTTACGCAGCGCACACCGACGTTTTTCCAAACACTACGTGAAATGTCCAAGCGTGACAGAAAAAATATTACAGAGCATTTCTATCCACCAGGCACTCCTCTTCACTTCGGACCCTTTTTTTCACTAACTAGCCTTCCTCCCGTTCTTTGGTAGGCTTTCTGTGGACACTCCAAGACTATTTTCCTTCCCCGACCACTACAGTCAATTTACGCACGCTTGGAGAGAAAAAAAAATCCACCTCCTTGTGTTACAAAAATCTGTCCACTCTGGCTTAAAGTAATTTACAAACAGAGCTGAAACTGGCACTTTCCACGCCCGCTTGGTGAGTCTCTCCAACGCGTCTTGTTGCGCTCCATGGTTTTTCGTCTGTTCGGCTGCAGCTGAGAGGACACGAGCGTAAAATGGAAAGCGTGGAGGAATGTGCCACTTCCGACCGGTGTTTTTCAAAGTAAACAAAAAAGCAGCAAGTGGGATGAACTCAATAAAAGAAAAAAGTTATAAAGTCTAATCTTGACAATACGATTGTCACGAGATGGGAAAAGGTCAGGCGTGTCAGTGCCAGTCCTTCAGTCATCTGAATCACCTCATTACAATGTACAAATGAACTGTACAATCCACTGCATTCAAGAAGTCGGTACATTTTAACGCTGATGTGTTGAAACTGCTTATCTATTAGTTTTGTTGGTTTTTTTGTTTGTTTTTTTTGCTATTGGAGTAATACTTGAGGATAAAACACGAGTCTCTCGTCTCACCTTGAAATGTCTCATTTTATTAAGTTGCTATTTATCCAAAGTAGCGAATAAGGAAGGTACAGTAGTATACAGTGGAGTGAGCCTGAGGCAGCCCACACGCCTGACCTCAATGAGCTTTTATTTTGTAGGCAACAATCGACTCGGTCCGCTTCAACCTCGGTGTGTCTGTGCGGCTTGACTGCGCTCAGGAGCGGACGATTGAGACAAGCCCGGGCCTGACTGTTGCTGGGAGACCGCTGACGCCAGACGAAAGCGACACGTTCGCGCCCTCCTGCGGTGCGTCGACAAAAGGCACAGATGAACTTTATTTGCTGAAATTACTTTAAAAAAAACTAATAGAAAAAAACAAATAGAAAAAAACTTGGAGCTGAAGCAGATAAAAACGAAGAAGTGAAATAAATGCTGTATGAAAGAAACAAACCTAAAAAAAAAAAAAAACCCAAACACACAAAAACACAAGTAAATATTCACACACAGACTCTCTCTCACTGGACTGTGTATTTTTGCTCAAGGTCCCCACCTGACAGTATTTTTAACTACACACTCACAAACAGACAAGGGAGTGATCATTAAGGCAGCAGCCTTATTGATTAGGTTATGGCTCATCGTTAAGCAATATTAAATTCATTCCTACTGCTCAGGAATATTATTCAAATGTGAACACGGATGCATTATGTTTTGTCTATTGTTCCCTTATGATTATAGTGATATCAGCAGATTATGTAGTGTGGGTAAATCATGTACTAATATTCCTGTACACACATGAGCATAATATGGTGTTAATGTCTTGTAAGTATGCATTATATATGGCTTATTGTTATAGATTATGTAAATTATGTCATATACACCCTTGTACTAGAGTGCAGTTTGTCTAATTTGTTTACCATGGTAATTTTTTTGTGTCTATTCCAGGATGCCTGCAACCCTGAATTCAATAAACAGTAGAAAATAAATGGATGGATGAATGCATGGATGGATAGTACATCTTTATTAACCTGGGGGTGACAACAAAATTGTTGGAAAAAAGTTTACGGCATGGCCTCCAAATTAGGGCAACATATTTTTGCAGGAGGTAATGAGACGTCTTCTGAAGGGATTTCTATTGTGAAATGGGGCTGTAATGTTATTCTGTCTAAATATATTATATATTTTTATTAATCATGGGAGGATATGCTGGGTCTTGTTATTGAAGGACTCTCATACAAAGGCTTTTGATGATATTGACAAGCACAAAGTCAGAATCACTGTTTTCTTATACAAGCTTAAGTTCAGAAGTTGGATTACTATATCTTAATTTCCTTTGAGGACACTCCATCTGTAATTCCATACATCCCAACAACAGTCCAGAGACTCCAGTAGATCGGTAGCTCACATTTAATGATCCACGGGTCTTTGAAACAACAGTATTCAGCGTTTCAGGAACAGACAAACTCAGCCTACGTCTTATTTTACAAGATAAATGTAGGACGCCAATGGCATCACATCCTGAATTGAGAGAATTTTAAAATATGCCAACACCTTGTTTACCACTCGTTTGTCTTTAACCTCAGGTCTAGAACTGGATGTAAAAGGAACCAGGAGCTGTCATCATGCTGGGAAGGGAGAACAGGTACGTATGCATCTTGGATGTAGGACAGCCCAGGAAGAATGACCGTTCCAACCCACTGTTTGCAACGCCTGGAAAAACTATTGCCCTTAGGAGGAAGGTACTCCTGCTAGAGAGCCTGGTTCCTCCCAAGATTTCTTCCTCCAATAGGAACTGTTTTTTTCCTCCTTGTGTAATACCCTATCTCCTGGTATCTCTACCACACTCTTGAAACTGTCCTTTGAAACATGGCAAACCTTCTAGCAACTACTCCCATGGACATGTCCTTGTGGTTGGATTAGGAGAGAACACTGGTCTTTGGCCACCTTTCCTTGAGGGGGGCAATTATTTCATTGTGTTTCATAGTGAAGAAAATTAATGAAAGAATGTGTTTTTTATCTTAGTTACTGCTGTGTGTGTCTGTTTTCTTTCTAAAGCTTTTGTTTGTTGCGTGTTCGTTCATCGAAACAGAGATGAGACAAAAAAGACATGGGAATAAGGAGTCCAATTATTAAATTTCATTAAGCCATTTTCACACAGTTGACAGATATCTGGACCAGAAATGCATGCCATACCCGTGTGAGCTGACATGTAGTACTGGTACCTTTTCATTCATCTTAGGGTTCAATATAGTCACTTGTTATCAGTGTTGGTTACATCATATATTTCAACAATAGTGGAAAACAACAGCTGGATGTCTAATGACCTCGGAGTCTCCATTTTTATCGTTTTAGTCTTCCCTGGGATCTGTAGAAACAGAAATGACCTGAAAGAGAACACTCTGTTCTTCTCATGTAGGTTACTGACTCATGTTTATATTATATTCTAAGGCATATTGTCTCAGGGGATTAAATCTACACATATAGGATGATTATATCTCTTCAGTCCCGTTTCGTTGACCTCAATACTGAGGTCAAACTTCCTCAGCCTGACCTGGAGTGGTCAGCCAGACAGCATTGATGTGAATAGCCACAAGAGGATCTCTGTGAAAGCTAATCATAATGTTGTGACTGTAAATTTAGCAACTAAATTAGACAGAGTTTAATAATGTCATTTTTAATTCATGTACCTGCTTTTTATTGAAAAACAAAAAACAACAAGCATTAGTATCTCATATGTCAAATTTCTTGAGTTAAATGAGTTTGCATTTAAATTTAATCTTTCATTTTAGATTTTGCATATGAATTGGCCCACAGAGCAAACAATATATCAGTCAGTCATTTGCCGTTATTTATTAAAAATGTGGGTTGCATCCCTTCAGGATCAACTCCAGTTTCAGATGTGGAATCTCCTACCGCAAAAAATAAAAAATTATCACAGGATCAATGCACAGGTAATATTAGTCAGCTTCCAGCACACTGCCCCCATTTCCATCAAACTTCCATGGATGTTCAAACCCCTGGTCAGCCCCTATACTAGAGGTGCCCTCTACACCTCTTAGATAAGAACTTTTCGCAGATGGCAGTCATCCTGGTTAGTTTCCTGTGAAAGGCGCATATGTCTCAGGTTGTGACCTCTCAGATACCTGTGGAAAAGTCCAGTAAAAAGTTCAAATTTTCCCTGTCCATTAACAACACTGTAAGCCTCTGTGGGTCAATTATTACATTTAGACAAATAACTAAGACAGGACATCAAAGTGCCCATAAATATTTTGAAGATCTATTTATTTTGTTTTTCATGCTTATCTTGACTAGACTTATCTTACCATTTTAATATACCAATACTTTACTAATCAAGTGGATTCAATCTACCAAATGCGAACCTGTCGTAATGCATCTAGAATTAACTGTCAAATTAAGCAAAAGAAACATGAAGCTTCTTTCTCTGAGTGTAAGCTGTTTCTTCATTGCAGCATGTGTGTTTTTTTCTCTCTGTCTGCAAGGTCAGTCAGTGTCAGCTGTGTGGGGTTTTTTTTTTTCAATTAAAAAGTTAACTTTTGCATTTTGGGCTTAAACTAATCAGGAAATTCAAAATACAAATTAATGTCCTAAAATTAAACTTTGACACACACTATACGTAAGCTAAAGTGGAACAAAAAGAACACAAGAAAACAGGTGCAATGCAACGACATGGCTTCCAGGTAAGAGGAAAAACTACCTCCAAAAGTCTTTAACTTCAAACGTTCAACTTTAATATCATAACCACATTTTTGACTTAAAGGTGAAATTTCTTTCAAAATTCCAAATGTGAATGTGTTTTGACGCTGACCCCCCAAAGCAGTGTTGTGTTGGAGCTAGTTCTTCTAAACACATTCATCAGTTGACACCACTTGGCATGTTTTCTAACCGTCTGTGTTTTTAACTCTTTGTAGCAGGAACATAGAAACTTCAGAATGTGAGAAAGTTACAAACACTGTCCAAAGCGCCAACTGCTTCGGGTGAGTGCACATGCACAAAAACCAAGGTTCATCTTCTGAAAATCAAACTGGAGAAAATGAATGAGTTAACACTGACTTGATCACCTTTGTGCTTTGTGTGCGTCAGGTTTCCAAACATCGGAAACAGCTGCTCTGCAGAGCCTCCTCAGCCTGCAGGATTTTATGAGAGATATCAGCTGTCAAGAGGAGTTGTGGGGTTCAGTTCCTGAAGCTCAGCTCTTAAGGTACACTACATCACTCAAAGTTTCCTCACAAACCTGAAGATCAAAGTGAAACAACAGATCTAACAGCAGAAATGTCGGTTTTCCTTTTCTTTCTACAGGCAACTTACTGACCTCAGGGACTGCCGGGAGTCAAAAGATTGTGTTGTTAAAATGGACCACCTGCTCTCCTTTAAGCATACATTCGCCACCTACGCTCCTGAATATATGGACAGTGAAGAGAAAGTGAGTCAGCTAGTTGGAAATGTAGTTTTTTGCTCAAATGTTTGATTGTTTATGTTCTGTTTGAAAACTCCTCCATGTGTTTCTGTGTTTTCAGGATGCTCACGAGTTCTTAACATTGTTGCTGAACAACATCCAAGAAATGTCCCCCGAGCTGCAGGAGAACTCAGCTCTCCTGGGCCAAAGCTACACCTGCCCAGTGGAAGACAATTTTGTTTTCCAAATGGAAAACGTGAGGACATGTAAGAGGTAAGCCGGTGCAGTGGACAGGAGCACTGTCAGAAAGGCTGGGCCAGTTACAATATTCTCATACACTTCTTTGTCACCAACGCAGTGCTGGAGTCAGTGTGGGACCAGTTCATTTTTGGTAGTGCCCAACAACCAGCACTCATTCAACTCAATTCAATTAAATTTTATTAATACAGCACCAAATCACAACAAACAGTCACCTCAAGGCGCTTTGTATTGTGGGTAAAGACCCTACAATAACACAAAAAACCCAACAGTCAAAACGATCCCCTATGAGCAAGCACTTGGCAACAGCGGGAAGGAAAAACTCCCTTTTAACAGGAAGAAACCTCCAGCAGAACCAGGCTCAGGGAGGGGCAGTCATCTGCTGTGACCGGTTGGGGCTGAGGGGAGAGAGACAGGACAAAAGACATGCTGTGGAAGAGAGCCAGAGATTAATAATAATGATTAAATACAGAGTGAAGTATAAACAAGTAAATAAGGTGAATGAGAAGAAACAGTGCATTATGGGACCCCCCCCCCTTCAGCAGCCTAGGCCTCTAGCAGCATAGCTAAGGGGTGGTTCAGGGTCATCTGATCCAGCCCTAACTATAAGCTTGATCAAAAAGGAAAGTTTTAAGCCTAATCTTGAAAATAGAGAGGGTGTCTGTCTCCCAAATCCAAGCTGGGAGCTGGTTCCACAGACGAGGGGGCTGAAAGCTGAAGGCTCTGCCTTCCATTCTACTTTTAAGTATCCTAGGAACCACAAGTCTGAGAACGAAGTGCTCTATTGGTGTGATACGGTACTATAAGGTCTTTGAGATAAGATGGGGCCTGATTACTCAAGACCTTGTACGTTAGAAGGATTTTAAATTCTACTCTTGATTTAACAGGGAGCCAATGAAGAGAAGCCAATATGGGAGAAATATGCTCTCTCTTTCTAGTCCCTGTCAGTATTCTAGCTGCAGCATTTTGGATCAGCTGAAGGCTTTTCAGGGAGCTTTTAGGACAGCCTGATAATAATGAATTACAGTAGTCCAGCCTAGAAGTAATAAATGGATAACTTTTCAGCATCAGTCTGAAAAAGGATGTTTCTAATTTTATAAATATTGCGCAAATGTAAAAAAGCTGTCCTACATATCTGTTTAATATGTGCATTGAAGGACATATCCTGGTCAAAAATGACACCAAAATTTCTCACAGTGTTACTGGAGGCTAAAGTAATGCCATCCAGAGTAGGTATCTGGTTTGACACCATGCATCTAAGATTTGTGGGGCCGAGTACAAGCACTTCAGTTTTATCTGAATTTAGAAGCAGGAAATTAGAGGTCATCCAGGCCTTTATGTCTTTAAGACATTCCTGCAGTTTAACTAACTGATGTGTGTCATCTGGCTTCATGGATAGATAAAGCTGAGTATCATCTGCATAACACTGAAAATTGATGTAATGTATAGCATGTACAGGAAAATATACAGGCTGTGGATAATTAACCTATTTGTTGGACCAGTTTCTAGGTTCCTAGGAGGGTTAGGGATGTGAGTGACATACACAGAATGAATGGAGCCACAGGTAGTGAACAGAACTTGTATTGAATAACACAAAAAATACAAAACTGTGCATAAACATTAACAGTAAGCACACAATTGAAATGGTCCTTAAGTTCACTTAAGTCTGGCTGGCAACAGTTAGTCAAGTTAGTCAGATTAGTCAAATAGGTCACTCCAGTTTCAGGAGACAATGTTCTATTGCGGTAGCCCACACGTGTCCTACCACATAGTCATGAGCTGCTTAAGTGAAGAACACCCCGTTCCTCTCAGGCCAACAGAATCGGTTCGGCTCAGTTCCAAAATTCCAACAGGTGGCTCGCCATCTCCCTCTCCAGGGAGAGAATCCAACGGGTTCTGATCCCAGTTCCAATGGTGGATAAAAAAAAACCTAGCCTGTATAAAATACAGGACCAGCACAAGAGTTCACTTTAATTCAATGTCTCTAAATTCAATTTCCAATTTAACTTAAAAGAAATAATCACAAATGAAAATAGAAATGCATAAAAGTACATTTCCCATGTGGTAACACATTTACTCCGCATCACAGTTAATTACAGCAAATAAAAGCTCAACTAGCATGGCCTCAATAAACTAAAACGCCATCAAAATGTACAATTCAACATAAACATATCAAATCACAGGATTAGCTTGAGTTACTAATGTGTAGCACCCGCTTCCCACAGCTATCAGGGTTGCCGCCCCTCGTTGGCCCTAATTAGCTGTCAATTAAGCTTTGCGCGCTGTTTTAGCCTGCAAGCTACTTTAGCCTTTTAGCTTCCTTAACTCAACTCCACTCACCGAGGCGCCCGCACTGCTTGAAACCACCAAGCGGTCGGTTCCGTCTCTTCTTCTCGTTCATGAGCTTTAAACGAACCAAGATGTCGGTTTGTTCGGTTCACTCGGCAAAACACGGTGTCGTCTCCTCTCCTCTCTGGCCTAACTCATTCAGCCAATGAGGTGTGGATCAATCCATTAAAGGTCTGAACGGGGGGGGTATCGGCAATTACTGCACAACTGGGATTCTCAAACCCACCGGGTTACAAATGCTTTCTAATAATACTGCCTAAGGGAAGCATGTACAATGTAAATAAAATTGGACCTAGCCCAGAACCCTGTGGAACTCCATAATTAACCTTTGTGTGTGAACACGACTCCCCATTTACATGAACAAATTGGAGTCTATTTGATCAATATGATTCAAACCACTGCAGTGCAGTACCTTTAATACCTATGGCATGCTCTAATCTCTGTAATAAAATGTTATGATCAACAGTATCAAAAGCTGCACTGAGGTCCAACAGGACAAGCACAGAGGCTGTAAGAAGATCATTTGTAACCTTCACTAATGCTGTTTCTGTATTGTGATGAATTCTGAAACCTGACTGAAACTCTTCAAATAAACCGTTCCTCTGCAGATGATCAGTTAGTTGTTTTACAACTACTCTTTAAAGGATTTTGGAGAGAAAAGGAAGGTTGGAGATTGGCCTATAATTAGCTAAGACAGCTGGGTCAAGTGATGGCTTTTTAAGTAATGGTTTAATTACAGCCACCTTGAAGGCCTGTGGTACATAGCCACCTAATAAAGACAGATGGATCATATTTAAGACTGAAGCATCAATAATTGGAAAGATTTCTTTAAACAGTCTAGTAGGAATGGGATCTAATAAACATGTTGATGGTTTGGAGGAAGTAACTATTAAAGTTAACTCCAAAAGATCAACTGGAGCGAAAGAGTCTAAACAAATACCAGCAGTGCTGAAAGCAGCTGAACATGAAGATAAATCTTAGAGATGGTTTTGAATAATTTTTCCTCTAATGTCTAAAATTTTATTTGTAAAGAAATCCATTTAGTCATTACCAGTTAAAGTGAAAGGAATACTTGGCTCTACAGAGCTCTGAGTCTTTGTCAGCCTGGCTACAGTGCTGAAAAGAAACCTGGGGTTGTTCTTATTTTCTTCAATTAATGATGAATAGTAAGGGCTTTTTTTTAATAGAGCAACAAACTCTTTTTCCAGGCTAAGTGAGCATCTTCTACTTTAGTGAGATGCCATTCCCTCTCCAGCTTATGGGTTATCTGCTTTAAGCTGTGCATTTGTGAATTATACAACGGAGTCAGGCACTTCTGATTTGAGGCTTTCCTTTTTTTGTGTGTGTGTGTGTGGGGGGGGGGGTACGTGGAACAGATTCCTGATTGAGTGTCATGATTCACGTCCATTTACACAAAATTAATAGTTTTTCCACATGTGAATGCTGAAGACGTCCAAATTTGGAGGATCTGGCAATGGCTTACACCACCTTCTAAGAGTCTCATAGGGACAGAGTTTAGCACTTCAATTAGTCATTAATTACCCTTAGAAACTACTCTGTTAGGTTTGGGCAATAAAAGTACTTGATTAGGTAAGGAAAAGCTTGTATAGTTTGGGATAAAATATAACACCCACCACTTTTTTAAAGTTGCTTTTTCTCAGATGCCACTATGAGGCTTCAAAACCACAAAGCATGCTTCCTATTAAAATATATTAGTTTTAAAGTCAATCTGACTGTAAGGGATTTACTGGCTTGGTGGTGGATACAAGTCAGGCCTAAGTCTTCGGTTAGAAAGACTGCAGCAAACCCAGGCGTATAAAGGAACAGTCTTTAATAAAGTCTCACAGATGAATCACAATGAAGGCACAGAGTCGGTAACGGGCATGGGACAGGGTAGACAAAGAATGTGGTTTCTGGAAAACATGGACAACAATTCTCTCATTAAAAGTATAAACAAGTAGAGCAACCACAATCACCTCAATCTATTCTGAATGTAACACACGCACTACTATATGATGTCCACAAGAGGTCTCTATAGACCACGAATAGACCTACACAGATTAGAACTTATCAGGATATTAATAGTAAACAAAGCAAGACAAATAAAATGCAGTTTCGATATAAACAGTCTCACTGTGCAGTTTAACATAACCAGGTGCCATCATCATCGGACAGTCAGACTGCAGTAACAACGTACAGGCTAGCCGGATGTAGCTTAGCCTGCTACTGAGCTAAAACGAACATTTGGGTAATGAAATATATGTTCATGATACGCACACAGTTGCCCCCACTATTGTAGTGCGTAACCGAACAGAGAGGGACACTTACGGCTTCATGAACGCACACCCAGTCCTCAAAAACTGTCCTTTATTAGGTACACCAGTCTGCCGTGCAGTGTGTGAAAACTAGTACCAGGGTCCCGCAGTTGTGACGTTCAACTCTCGCGCCAACCTCCGAAGCAGGAAGATTTGGCACACTGACTATCATATATTAAGAGACTCTGTGTCTGTGTACACAAATAAATAAATTGCCTTGTCCTTACAATTTTTTTAATATTT
Organism: Pterophyllum scalare; assembly: GCA_024447675.2. Taxonomy (NCBI): domain Eukaryota; kingdom Metazoa; phylum Chordata; class Actinopteri; order Cichliformes; family Cichlidae; genus Pterophyllum; species Pterophyllum scalare. The sequence continues at coordinate 109,451 of JAMQGT020001309.1, read as the reverse complement.
TTTTTGCCATGAGAGCGCATTGAATGTTGTCTCTGACCTGTATGTTTTCTTTAATGTGTAGCTGTGGAGCCCATACATCACACCAGGAGAAGTTCATGATTTTATCTCTAGACCTCGGCGTGGAAGGCTCCATTCTGGACATGTTAGAGGCATACCAGAAGGTAAGATCACCAGTTCCCATACAGCTGCATTATCACTGATTTTAACACACCTGTTTTGTTAGTGTTTGTGTGTGTGCAAATGTTGTGATTGTTTCTAACATGCAGCCTGTTGTCTCTGCGCTGTTCTTCAGGACAAAGAGTTGGAGTTTGTGTGTGAGTGCGGAGGGACGACATCAGGACTGAAGTCATCCTTTGATACGCTGCCAAGGTGAGTGACGTCACACCAGAACTAATCACCTCAACTGATCAGTTTCCCAACTGTGGTCCACTGATCCTCGGGGGTTCACAATAAAATACTTCAGCAATCCTTTTCTTCCATCTTGTGTTTCTGTTTGACACTCATTCATTTTTTTTTTGTTTCTTTTTGTTTGCCAGAGTTCTCATCTTGCGCCTCAAGAGGTTTTGCTTCACTCCAACTTACAAACTGAAGAGGCTGTATGCAGAGGGACTTGGTGTCATCCAATCAGGTAAAAGCAGAACACAGAACGTCTCGGAGAACCACCTTAAACATCACGATGATGTGAGACTGTGTGAAACTAACTCTTGTTTACTTTGTTCCTTCTCAGGATGGTGGCTGCTATAGTCTTGTTAGCGTCATCAGCCATTATGGAAGCACAGAGACGGGTAAGAAAATCTGACTTGTTACAGGCCAAGAAGTGTTGATATAATTATACTGTAGATTTTAGTGAGATTTAAATAATTTTGCAGAACTCATCACTGCATTCATAGAAAAACTGATTATGAGCTCTTTTTGTTTGTAACCTTATTAATAGCTTATTTTTTGAACGTCTTGGTCAATGCTGTAATTCTTTCTTCTTTTTCTTATTTTGTGCCTAAAAAGCTGGGAGGTTCATTTTTAATGAAGGACTCTCATACAAAAGCTTTTGATTTGGATTCATATGTTTTAATATCCTTTCAGGACACTACATCTCTAACTCCATCCATCCCAGTGACAGTCTATATGATCCAGTAGATCGGTGGCTCACATTTAATGACAATCAAGTCTTTGAAACGACTGGATCCAGCGTTTGCGAGGGACAGAACCACTTGGCGTACATCCTGTTTTATAAGCGCCATGTAAGAAGGCAGTGACATGACATTCTGAACTGGGAGAATTTTAAAATATGCCAACACCTTGTTTACCACATGTGTTTTGTCTTCCATCTCAGGTCTAGAACTGGATGCACCAAGAACCAGGAGGTGGTTATCATGCTGGCTGCCCTCTGCAGTGGGGGCGGGGTCACCGCTCTCAGGTGCTGCAGCACTCCGGGATGCTGTCACCACGGCCCTGGGCTCACCTCCCTCTGCCCTGTGCTGGGGTGTGGGAGGTCGGGGTGCCTATTGAGCCAGTGTGGAGCTGGCTCTCTTCATCCAGGTTGCCTTTTGTCTTCTCCTGTCCCCCAAAAAGCATTTTACCCTTTTACTAAATTTGTGTCCTCACTGACACAGCCTTTGTTCATGGGGGCATTTAGACAGGTAATAAGATAAAGTTAGAAAAGTTATTGATGAATAAAAATTTAATAATTTCCAAATCAGTGCATCACCTGTAGAGATGGTCTTGACCAGTGTTTGGCTTGCTCTCTGGGAACAACAAAAATACTTCTGTAAAAAAAAAAATTATAATTTTTTTTGTTACAGAAGTATTAAAAAAAGAACAAAGGAAGGAGGTCATAGTGATAGATGTTGCAATACCAAGTGACGGCAACATCAAGAAGAAGGAACACGAGAAGCTTGAAAAATACCAAGGGCTCAGAGAGGAGCTGGAAGGGATGTGGAAGATGAAGGTAACAGTGGTCCCCGTGGTTATCAGAACACTCGGGGCAGTGACCCCCAAAACTGGGAGAGTGGCTCCAGCAGATTCCTGAAACATCATCGGAGATCTCTGTCCAGAAGAGCGCAATACTGGGAACAGCTAAGATGCTGCGCAGGACCCTCAAGCTCCCAGGCCTCTGGCAGAGGACCCGAGCTTGGAGGGCAAAAAAGACAACCCGTAGGGGCAGCTGGGACAAAAAAAAAAATATATATATATATATATAGATAGATATATAGATAGATATAAATATATATATATACACACACAAACACGACACATGACAGACACAGCTCATGGATTTATTACAGTTGGCCGTCACTAAACAAACCAGAGATCCAGTTCTGTGTCCTGTCTCGTCATTTCATGCCAGAACACAACGCAGATTTCAATAGGTGTAACACACATACAGGTTACACCAGCCCTAGTTAAATATTAAAAAATTTGTATCAGAAATGAGAGAAGTACAAGCAAACATGGAAAGCTAATGGTGGTCAAATGGTTTTTCTAAGTTGAACTGTGTTTAAGCAGTGAAAAACTTAAAGAATAGATAATACAAAGAAGAAAAATAAATATTTGGATCTGAGTACTGTGAATGCTGAATCAACATTCACACAATATACATTGGCCAGTTGGACCAATCTTCATTAATTGCACATTGCACCAGTAAGAGCAGAGTGTGAAGGTTCAATTAGCAGGGTAAGAGCACAGTTTTGCTCAAAATATTGCAATGCACACATTATGGGTGACATACCAGAGTTCAAAAGAGGACAAATTGTTGGTGCACGTCTTGCTGGCGCATCTGTGACCAAGACAGCAAGTCTTTGTGATGTATCAAGAGCCACGGTATCCAGGGTAATGTCAGCATACCACCAAGAAGGACCACATCCAACAGGATTAACTGTGGACGCAAGAGGAAGCTGTCTGAAAGGGATGTTCGGGTGCTAACCCGGATTGTATCCAAAAAACAAAACCACAGCTGCCCAAATCACGGCAGAATTAAATGTGCACCTCAACTCTCCTGTTTCCACCAAAACTGTCCGTCGGGAGCTCCACAGGGTCAATATACACGGCCGGGCTGCTATAGCCAAACCTTTGGTCACTCGTGCCAATGCCAAACGTCGGTTTCAATGGTGCAAGGAGCACAAATCTTGGGCTGTGGACAATGTGAAACATGTATTGTTCTCTGATGAGTCCACCTTTACTGTTTTCCCCACATCCGGGAGAGTTACGGTGTGGAGAAGCCCCAAAGAAGCGTACCACCCAGACTGTTGCATGCCCAGAGTGAAGCATGGGGGTGGATCAGTGATGGTTTGGGCTGCCATATCATGGCATTCCCTTGGCAAAATACTTGTGCTCGATGGGCGCGTCACTGCCAAGGACTACCAAACCATTCTGGAGGACCCTGTGCATCCAATGGTTCAAACATTGTATCCTGAAGGTGGTGCCGTGTATCAGGATGACAATGCACCAATACACACAGCAAGACTGGTGAAAGATTGGTTTGATGAACATGAAAGTGAAGTTCAACATCTCCCATGGCCTGCACAGTCACCAGATCTAAATATTATTGAGCCACTTTGGGGTGTTTTGGAGGAGCGAGTCAGGAAACGTTTTCCTCCACCATCATCACGTCGTGACCTGGCCACTATCCTGCAAGAAGAATGGCTTAAAATCCCTCTGACCACTGTGCAGGACTTGTATATGTCATTCCCAAGATGAATTGACGCTGTATTGGCCGCAAAAGGAGGCCCTACACCATACTAATAAATTATTGTGGTCTAAAACCAGGTGTTTCAGTTTCATTGTCCAACCCCTGTAGTAACTTGTTATCAGTGTTGGTTACATCATATATTTCAACAATAGTGGAAAACAACAGCTCCATTTTATCGTTTGTTTAGTCTTCTCTGAGATCTGTAGAAACAGAAATGACCTGAAAGACAACACTCTGTTCTTCTCATGTAGGTTACTGAATCATGTTTATATTATATTCTAAGGCATATTGTCTCAGGGGATTAAATCTACACATATAGGATGATTATATCTCTTCAATAGTGAACCTGAACTGTACTCTTAGGAGTTTTCTCTTGTGGCCTACTTGTTAAGCAAATTAAATGCTGAGGCATATTAAGTAAGTGTTTCCATTTTTGTTGTTTTAAGAGTTGCTATTGTAAAACAAAATATCATCATTCTCTAATTTATGTAACAGCATAGCAGCATTTACTTTTAAGTAAGTGAAAAGGTATATGAAGTGATAAAGTGGTCTTACAGCAGCAGGGTTTTTTTTGTTTTTTTAATGGACAAATATAGCAGAATGAAATTGTTTTAATGCTGTATTACAACAGTATTATGCCATTATTATACAAAGTAAAATCAATATTTTATTAAGCTTAACTCTTTAATGTGGAATCAATCAGTATGTATTTGATAAGATCTGTAATTAACAGTATATTGTGATTACAATTACATTTTTGGGATGTGTTGATAAAGGTAAATCCATTACTTTTATGTTGGAATACATATAAAAACCCATTTTACAGTTAATATAATAAAAAGTCGATTGATATAATTCTAAAACCAGTTACTAGATTAACAACAGTATTTTTAATGGGTAGTACATATTTTATTAGATTAATTATGGAATGAGGTTTTTCACATAAAAGTACACAATAAAACCCAGTTAATAACAATACCTTTCTACAATTTTAAGCCTGATTAATTGTATTACAACAGTGTCTGACCATATTATTAGGTAATATAATTAATATTTTATGCTTAAAATAACTCAGTGAAAATACACAAGATTTCATGTAAATTTAAAACTACAACAACTGTGTTTTAATTTACTCTTCCATAAAAATACAAAAAGTTTTCATATTTTTACAACCTGACCCAGGTGCTTCCAAGGGGGCCTGGAAGTTCTGGGTGTCTGCTTGGCCATGGGGACCAGCAAAAGAGGCAGAATTGTTTAGGGGACGACCGGGAAACCCGAGGTGGAACTAGAGCAACTCTGGGGGCCGGCCGGGTGGCCAGCGGCGGAGATGAAACAATAACACAAACTAAGAGCACCAGAGTCCAAAAACAGAAATACGGTTCTGTGGCTCGACCAAAGAGAGAAACCCTCGGGTGGACTGACTGCAGCTCATGTTGAAGGAGGCGAAAAAGCACTTCCGGCTCGGCCAACAAACTAGGAACGAAAGCTTTTCAGTATATAACGAACTCTTGCCAGGCTGCCTTAGTGCTTATGACTAACCTTGTGTAAACAGGATGTTGTTACGTGTTTTCTTTCAGAATAAAATCCACTTAATAATAAAATTTAATCTTAACACACTCAGACACTCGGTAACAAACAAAATTTTTCCGCATGTTATTTCAACGTTAGAAGAAGACTAACCAAAATCAAGGCTGTCAAGAGGAAAACTCACGAATATTAAAGCTGCTTCTTGGGGCTTACAGAGGCTTCCTCGCTCAACTCATGAATGTTACTGAAACCGGATGCCTGTAAATGTTTTTGGACATTCAAAATTAAATCCCCTTGACATTAAAATGACTTGTCAACAGCTGTTTTTTCTGTCTCGTTAATTAGCATTTTTTTTTAAGCTACTTATATTTTGTTCCCAACACTCTCAGTAGGTAAAGTTTATTATTTATTTAGTTATCCTTCTGGTCTGGTCCTCTGACACTGTCTTAGTATCTTCAGAGGTTTTCTAGTGTGCAATCAAAATATATAACAGGGTGGGATTTGAGCGTTGCTAGGAAACGAACGCCAAACGGTTTAAGGCAGATACATTGCAAAATATGCAAATTAGGCCCATACGTCAAAACAACTTCAAAGGAATATTAGTGATGACATATCAAAGCGAAAAGACAGATTGTGGTTTCTTGAGACAAGTTTTCTTAAATTCGAGACATCCGAGCAAAAAACATTCATTTCCATGTTGTTTAAATTGTTTTTTCGAGGAAAGGCAGGTTTGGACAGATTTTCTGTAGATTTTGTTTAATGGTAACTGTGAGTTTGTATCACAAAAGTTGGGGTCCAGTTTTTGGAGTTATTTATGGAAGATTTCTGTAAAGATAAAGTGAAATTCTGATCAAAGCCAAATGTAGAAAGTCATATTTCATAGCATAACGACTGGTTTAGCCCTCCAACTGCAATTTCTGGCACTAATTAAATGTTCTTTTTATTTTATTTACACATATTCATCTATAGCCACTTCATGGCCAATACATAAAACTAAAGCCTGTAATTGAGTTAAGAAATTCAAGCCACATTGGCTAAAATTTTACAAAGTACACAGATTTGATGGCGTGGAACAGAAAAATTATGGACATAAATCATTCTGTTTGAACCAAGAACATGGCCATACTTTGAGAATTGGTCAGAGGAAAAATGACAAATAGTACATAGTGCAACAAAAATTTTCCCTCTGTGACCCAAAAACAGACACTTTTCATGGAAAGGTGCCTTTGTTGTGCTTGTTTTATGCCATTACTGATGTTTCCTTTTGTTTTTCTGAACAGGAAAATGTGACAAACAAGGAGAAAACTTTCCTGTCTCAGCAGAGGTAAAGAAATAGAAATAGATGTTCTCCTTTTTACAGTGATTCCCCTGCTGAAAATAACATTTATGCTTTCTTCCTCACCAGTGTGCCGGATGGTCCTGCTGCTGCTGCCACACCAGTTTCAGCCCCACCACCAAAGGTGGATGGAGCTGAAAAACTAAAGAAGGAGAAGAAGAAGAAGAAGAAGGAGAAGGAGATGAAGAAGAAGAAGAAGAAGAAGAAGGAGAAGAAGAAGAAGATGAAGGAGAAGGAGAAGGAGAAGGAGAAGAAGAAGAAGAAGAAGAAGAAGAAGAAGAAGAAGAAGATGAAGGAGAAGGAGAAGGAGAAGAAGAAGAAGAAGAAGAAGAAGATGAAGGAGAAGGAGAAGGAGAAGGAGAAGAAGGAGAAGAAGAAGGTAAAATGCATGACTTCCTTCAGTTGATGTCAGGTTTGGTTTGATAGAAAGCATCACATTGATTGTTTTTTTTCTCCGTGACATTTACTTGTTAGTTTTTTAATAACATTTTTTTCGTTCTCTACAGATGAGGGACTGCGATTCTGATGCAGAGACCAGTCCAGAAACTGCCCCCTATAAAAAGTCTCACATTTTTACATATTTCTTTATACATTTTCTGAAAATTCAAATGTGCCCTCATGTTATTATGATTTAACCTCAGTTAAGATTCAACTCAGTCAAACTAAACTTGTTTCTCTCTTTAATTAGTGCGACCACTGCACCGCAGTCAGCAAAGAAGCAATCCTGGTGGCCTTTTAAACTCCTCAAGGTATGCTTTGTTTCTGTTTTTGTTTTGTTGAAAGAATCAAAGTCATCAGACATTACAGATCAGGACTAAATGAGAGCATTTTAGCACAATTTATTTCCCTGTATTTCCTTACTGAACCATTCGCTTCTTTCTACAGAGAAAAGAACGGGTCATTCGAGCATCCCTGTGTGAGAAAGAGACCCAAGCAGACCCCAAAAATGTAGAAGCTAGAACTAATTTCAGGTAAAGTCGATTTTAAAATGCAAAATTCTGCTGGGATCCTTGTGGATGCCATTTTCATACTCGCTGTCCTTGTGAACATTTTTGCTGACTGAACGCAACCTGTAATGCAAACACAGCAACAAACTGGTGCAGATCACCAGTTGGCTGTACACAATTTTAAGGAACTGGTGTTGATATTGTGGCTGATTGCTGGTCAGAATAACCATTCGCTGGTTTCCTGCTAATGTTAGAGAGATAATCTGCTTTCTTTTCTCATCCAGCAGCGCCATTGAGGATAACATTGAGGAGATTCTGAGAGCTGACAAAATCGGTTACAATTTGGCTCAACTGGTGAACATTGTGTGTGCAAATATGCCAGCAGATGACAACTTGTACACATACATATTGGAGCAAATTGACAAAAAGATGCAATGCAACGACATGGCTTCCAGGTAAGAGGAAAAACTACCTCCAAAAGTCTTTAACTTCAAACGTTCAACTTTAATATCATAACCACATTTTTGACTTAAAGGTGATAATTTCTTTCAAAATTCCAAATGTGAATGTGTTTTGACGCTGACCCCCCAAAGCAGTGTTGTGTTGGAGCTAGTTCTTCTAAACACATTCATCAGTTGACACCACTTGGCATGTTTTCTAACCGTCTGTTTGTGGTTTTAACTCTTTGTAGCAGGAACGTAGAAACTTCAGAATGTGAGAAAGTTACAAACACTGTCCAAAGCGCCAACTGCTTCGGGTGAGTGCACATGCACAAAAACCAAGGTTCATCTTCTGAAAATCAAACTGGAGAAAATGAATGAGTTAACACTGACTTGATCACCTTTGTGCTTTGTGTGCATCAGGTTTCCAAACATCGGAAACAGCTGCTTTATGAACTCCTGCCTGCAGAGTCTCCTTAGCCTGCAGGATTTTATGAGAGATATCAGCTGTCAAGAGGAGTTGTGGGGTTCAGTTCCTGAAGCTCAGCTCTTAAGGTACACTACATCACTCAAAGTTTCCTCACAAACCTGAAGATCAAAGTGAAACAACAGATCTAACAGCAGAAATGTCAGTTTTCCTTTTCTTTCTACAGGCAGCTTACTGACCTCAGGGACTGCCGGGAGTCAAAAGATTGTGTTGTTAAAATGGACCACCTGCTCTCCTTTAAGCATACATTCGCCACCTACGCTCCTGAATATATGGACAGTGAAGAGAAAGTGAGTCAGCTAGTTGGAAATGTAGTTTTTTGCTCAAATGTCTGATTGTTTATGTTCTGTTTGAAAACTCCTCCATGTGTTTCTGTGTTTTCAGGACGCTCACGAGTTCTTAACATTGTTGCTGAACAACATCCAAGAAATGTCCCCCGAGCTGCAGGAGAACTCAGCTCTTCTGGGCCAAAGCTACACCTGCCCAGTGGAAGACAATTTTGTTTTCCAAATGGAAAACGTGAGGACATGCAAGAGGTAAGCCGGTGCAGTGGACAGGAGCACTCTGTCAGAAAGGCTGGGCCAGTTACAATATTCTCATACACTTCTTTGTCACCAACGCAGTGCTGGAGTCAGTGTGGGACCAGTTCATTTTTGGTGGTGCCCAACAACCAGCACTCATTTTAGTTAGTTTGTCACTGGTTACAATTTGGGCCCAGCAATTTTTCGTGGTGCCGATGCTTAACCAGTTGTGTCTTGGTGAACTTTGAACCAAACATTATGTAATGAAAGCTGGAGTGCTTTCCACAGGAAAGTCTGGCGGAGAAAATCTGTGGGCTGCTTTTACCACTTATAGGGTTTTTCTTGTAGTGGCCACTCTGATAGTTGCTTATTTTACTGGTGAAATCTTTGGGCCTAACAATTCTGAGGTGTTATTTTATTTATTTTTATTTTTTTGGGGGGGGGGGGCGTACGTGGAACAGATTCCTGATTGAGTGTCATGATTCACGTCCATTTACACAAAATTAATAGTTTTTCCACATGTGAATGCTGAAGACGTCCACATTTGGAGGGTCTGGCAGTGGCTTACACCACCTTCTGTTTAGCACTTCAATTAGTCATTGATTATCCTTAGAAACTACTCTGTTAGGTTTGGGCAATAAAAGTACTTGATTAGGTCAGGAGAAGATCGTATAGTTTGGGATAAAATATAACACCCACCACTTTTTTAAAGTTGCTTTTTCTCAGATGCTACTATGAGGCTTCAAAACCACAAAGCATGCTTCCTATTAAAATATATTAGTTTTAAAGTCAGTCTGACTATCATATAATAAGGGACTCTGTGTCTGTGTGCCATGAGAGCGCATTGAATGTTGTCTCTGACCTGTATGTTTTCTTTAATGTGTAGCTGTGGAGCCCATACATCACACCAGGAGAAGTTCACGATTTTATCTCTAGACCTCGGCGTGGAAGGCTCCATTCTGGACATGTTAGAGGCATACCAGAAGGTAAGATCACCAGTTCCCATACAGCTGCATTATCACTGATTTTAACACACCTGTTTTGTTAGTGTTTGTGTGTGTGCAAATGTTGTGATTGTTTCTAACATGCAGCCTGTTGTCTCTGCGCTGTTCTTCAGGACAAAGAGTTGGAGTTTGTGTGTGAGTGCGGAGGGACGACATCAGGACTGAAGTCATCCTTTGATACGCTGCCAAGGTGAGTGACGTCACACCAGAACTAATCACCTCAACTGATCAGTTTCCCAACTGTGGTCCACTGATCCTCGGGGGTTCACAATAAAATACTTCAGCAATCCTTTTCTTCCATCTTGTGTTTCAGTTTGACACTCATTCAATTTTGTTTGCCAGAGTTCTCATCTTGCACCTCAAGAGGTTTTGCTTCACTCCAACTTACAAACTGAAGAGGCTGTATGACCCCGTCAAGCTGCAGAGGGACTTGGTGGTGTCATCCAATCAGGTAAAAGCAGAACACAGAACGTCTCGGAGAACCACCTTAAACATCACGATGATGTGAGACTGTGTGAAACTAACTCTTGTTTACTTTGTTCCTTCTCAGGATTGTGGCTGCTATAGTCTTGTTAGCGTCATCAGCCATTATGGAAGCACAGAGACGGGTAAGAAAATCTGACTTGTTACAGGCCAAGAAGTGTTGATATAATTATACTGTAGATTTTAGTGAGATTTAAATAATTTTGCAGAACTCATCACTGTTTGTAACCTTATTAATAGCTTATTTTTTGAACGTCTTGGTCAATGCTGTAATTCTTTCTTCTTCTTTTTCTTATTTTGTGCCTACAAAGCTGGGAGGTTCATTTTTAATGAAGGACTCTCATACAAAAGCTTTTGATTTGGATTCATATGTTTTAATATCCTTTCAGGACACTACATCTCTAACTCCATCCATCCCAGTGACAGTCTATATGATCCAGTAGATCGGTGGCTCACATTTAATGACAATCAAGTCTTTGAAACGACTGGATCCAGCGTTTGCGAGGGACAGAACCACTTTGCGTACATCCTGTTTTATAAGAGCCACGTAAGAAGGCAGTGACATGACATTCTGAACTGGGAGAATTTTAAAATATGCCAACACCTTGTTTACCACATGTGTTTTGTCTTCCATCTCAGGTCTAGAACTGGATGCACCAAGAACCAGGAGGTGGTTATCATGCTGAGGAAGGAGAATAGGTGAGCTACAGCTGGAGGCAGAATGAACATCCTAAGCCACTGTCGCTGACTCCTGGAACAACTATTGATAACCTCATGCCTTAGGAGGAAGGGTTCCTCCCAAGATTTCTTCCTCCAAGAGGGAGTTTTTTTTTCTTGGTCAAATAATCTCTGTAAAGCTTTTAAATATACTTTGGGTCATTGTATCGTTGGCATACAGTGCCTTGCGAAAGAATTCAGCCCCCTTGAACTTTTCAACCTTTTGCCACATTTCAGGCTTCAAACATAAAGATATAAAATTTGAATTTTTTGTGAAGAATCAACAACAAGTGGGACACAATCGTGAAGTGGAATGAAATTTATTGGATGTGTCAAACTTTTTTAACAAATAAAAGACTGAAAAGTGGGGCGTGCAATATTATTCGGCCCCCTTGCATTAATACTTTGTAGTGCCACCTTTTGCTGCAATTACAGCTGCAAGTCTCTTGGGGTATGTCTCTATCAGTTTTGCACATCGAGAGACTGAAATTCTTACCCATTCTTCCTTGCAAAACAGCTCGAGCTCAGTGAGGTTGGATGGAGAGCGTTTGTGAACAGCAGTCTTCAGCTCTTTCCACAGATTCTCGATTGGATTCAGGTCTGGACTTTGACTTGGCCATTCCAACACCTGGATACGTTTATTTGTGAACCGTTCCATTGTAGATTTGGCTTTATGTTTTGGATCATTGTCTTGTTGGAAGATAAATCTCCGTCCCAGTCTTAGGTCTCTTGCAGACTCCAACAGGTTTTCTTGCTTCTCAACAGCTGATTGTAAGGCACTCATAGGTTGCTGCCGTCAAGCTCCTCCTGAGAGACAACTGAGTCTGAGAAGATTCTGCTTCTCAACCTCAGGCTGCAGATCCTCCACTGGTCCTTCACAAACTCATCTCAGGTGTCACTGTGGAGACGAGAGCACTTCCCCTGCTCTTTTGAAACATCAGTTCAGATAATGGATGACTAATGGTCGCCTGTGTTTCAGTGTTTCTTACATAAGTTGATATTTCTTCCATTCTCAGCATTATATTCACTTTCAGACTTCATAGACGACTGGAGAGCAAGGTGAGTACATCTCCACCCGCCGTTCCCCACTCTGTCCAACCACCGGTCAAGGAAATGTGATGCATCCTAAACCTGACCACACAGAGGAAATCTTCAGCTTCTGTGCTGGTGGGTTCAAGAAGCAACACAAAAATCTGAAGATGCACTTTTTCACTTTAAGCCCATCCCTGAAAATTTGAGCCTTGTCACTGGAGCTTCTTTTTGTCCCATTCAGTTCTGTCCCAATGTGTGCATAGCATCTGCTTCCTGAACAGTACACCATGAAGCTGACAGACAAAGCATTTTCACATACATATATGTTCAAACATGAATACAGAAATCTAACACAGCCTGACAACTCTAATTTGAGAGACATTGGTTACAAATGTAGCTTTTTTTAAGCATATGATATTATAGACAAAGTACAACACAACATTTTGATATTAAATAGTGATGCAGACCTTTTTAGAGTCATCTATTTTACAGCTGGTAAACACACTAATAAAATGAAGTCTTTAACATGATTAGTAACATCTGTGCTCACTGTTAAAAGGTCCACTGGTGACCACACCAGTTTCCAGTAATCACTGGCCAATTTTTCTATTAAGATCATTCATAAACATATACTGTCACATGGCCAGGTGCACAAACAAGACAGGCACAAATTACTGCTATGATGTTGAAACTTGTGGGTAGAAATTGAGAGTAGTCATTTAAGGATGCAGACACGGTCAAAGTGACCTGCTGAAGTATTAATCGAGCATCAGAATGGGGAAGAAAGATGATTTAAATTACTTTAAATGTGGTATAGTTGTTGGTGCCAGATGGGCTGGTCTATTTGGGCTGGGATATTTCACAAACTGCTGATCTACTGGGATTTTCCCACACAACCACCTCTAGGATTTACAGAGAATGAGAACATTTCCAGTGAGCAGCAGTTCCCTGGGTGAAAATGTCTTGTTATTCCAGAGGAGAATGGCCAGACTGTTTTGAGCTGATAGGAAGGCAACATAACTCAGATAATCACTCTTTATAACCAAAGGGCTACAGATGGGCTACATCAGCACAAGACCACACCGGGAGCCACTCCTGACAGCTAAGAACCGGAACCTGAGGCTACAATTTGCATGGACTCATCAAAATTGGATAACAGAAAATTGAAAAATGTTGCCTGGTCTGGTTAGTCTCAATTTGTGATGCAAGATTCAGATGATAGGGTCAGAATTTGACATAAAGAACATGGAGGCATCCTGGATTGCATTGACAGTTCAGGTGGTGGTGTAATGGTGTGTCGGATATTTTCTTGCCACACTTTGTGCCCCTTAGTACCATTCGGGCATTATTTAAACTCCACAGCCTACCTGAGTATCGTTGCTGATCATGTTCGTCTCTTTATGACCACAGTGTACCCATTTTCTTCCAGCAGGATAACGCACCATGTCACAAAGCTGAAATCATGTGAAGCTGGCTTCTTGATCATGACAATGAGTTCAGTGTACTCGTCAGATCTTGAGTCACCAGATCTCAATCCAGTAGAGTTCTTTTGGGATGTGGTGGAGTCGGAGATTCACGTCATGGATGTGCAGCTGACAAATCTGCAGCGACTGTGTGATGCTATCATGTTTCCAGCACCTTGTTGTAGTAAATGTAGTAAATGTGCACTGGGTAAAGGCTGCAGGTGTACTCCAACGAGGCGTCAACGAGGAGTCATAATGATAAAAGATCCCCCAAGGTGAAGGGAAAGAAAATTAAATTGGCAGTAGGGCACAGCGTAAAAATTAACCTGCAGTGAAGGCCCGCCTGCTACTGATCATTTGTCAAGGTGAAGTCTGCCTCACAGCTTGTACCCATCAGCCACAGTTTTTGTATTAACAGACAAAAGCACGTGTATGAGTCATGAGACTCAAAAAAGACAGCCCCTCCAATTGAAATGAGGCTGCTGATTATTGTAGACTGCCGGATATTCATTTTTGATGTTGTGTGCCTCCTCTGTCCTCAGTTAATCCATCCACCCATCCATCCATCTATCCATCCATCCATCCAGTGGTATTGAGGCCAATTTTCCAGATCACAGATGGGAAGAAAGAGAAAAGAGCCCCATGGTAACATTTTACTTCCTGTTTCTATTCTCCACTCCAGACCCCAACTTAAGGGAGCTGTAATTCACAGCACTGAACACTAGGAAAACTGCTGCTTTAAATACATTTTATTTTAAATGAGAAAACCCTTACTTTAAAAAAAATGTATAAAAAAGATCTGAGTCTGGTCCACCTCCACACTTCCTGATCACAACATTCCTGTAAATCTGTGCAGGAACTACTTCTGCCAAACACAGAAGAAGTTCCTGCAAAGTTTGTTTCAGTTGTAACCATTTATTTAGTTTTCATTGTCTCCGTTTCCCCCAATTATTTATAAAAGTCGCCAGTTTATAAAAAAAACTGTAACAATGACAGACAACAGCAATCTGTTTATTGTTACTTATTCTAATAATATATAAATCTTGAAAATACTTTTCCGCTCTCATTTTCTGCTTCAGGTGGAAAATACCGCCACCTGGTGGCGAAAAATTATAATAGACTGTTGTCAGAAGATTAACCTCCAGGAATGCTCTGTTTTCTTACACACGACATTAACAGAAGGACCAGAAGAAAACCTCACGCACTCAGGCGAGATTATAACTAACAGAGCAGTCCGCTCACCCGGGAAGCATCAGTTCTGAAATGGCAAAGGGAATAATGCTGTTCACTGCTGAAAGGAAACATGATTTATGAAAGAACACTCTAACTGCCACAGCCGAGATATTTAATGTATGAATTCATCTGTCAGAATCGCAGTCATCACGATGACAGCCATTTTTGGCAGCAGGAATATTATGCGGGTCTGAGTGCAGCATGACTCTCACAACTGACCCGTTTCTCTTCTCTCCCACTCTGCGCTTGACCTTCGCTTTAGTCATACGCATGCAGATCTCTTCATACAAATATGATCAACATGTTGTGCTTTCTTAAACACTGAGCACGGACAGCTATTTAGAGGAGCCCAGTTTATGTGCCAACAATGCCAAAAGAATAAACTGAAACCACTCCGTGAGATCAGAAATTTGACTGTACAGGTAGACCTACTTCTTCATCACTGCAGGAAGATGATGAACTGCTGTCGCCTGATTTGCCCTTCTCCTTCTTCTCCTTCTTCTCCTTCTTCTTTTTGCCCTTCTTCCTTTCTCCCTTACTTCCAGACCTGTCCTTGCTACTTTCCTAAAATGCCCAAAGTTTACACGAAACAGTTGCTTTTGTCGTGATTATTGTAGTTAGTCAAATGAAAAATGAGTGCGTGGCGCAAAAGAGAAGAAAGGCAGGTTTACAAGAGAACATTTCAGTTTTCATACGATCGTTTTTCTCGTCATCTGTCATCGACACGCTTAAAATCGCTTAAATCAATCATATTCAAACAGTTTTCATCCAGAACGCACACTTTGTTCTGGAAACGCAGAAATGCGCACATTGAAACTCCCAGCATGTCCTTCTTGTTCTTGCTCCAGGGCCAACTAATGTCATCCTTCTGTGCGTCCTCCCTCTTTATCGTCTCACCATCCTCCATCCACCCACAGCTGCAGATGAGCCAGGACTTATGGAAGCATATGGAATCACAGAAAGCTGCGAAACAGATTCAGAGTAAATGTGAGTTTACCTGAAGACAGAGCCAAACTCACTGGGGCTCCTGCTCGTGCCCCGCCCCCCGATTCTGTCCGCGCGCTTCTGTAGCTTTCAGAAAATCTGGATTGACACACCTGAGTCACGTGATCCAACCACACCACGCCCCGCTAACGTAGCTCGTTCTTGCTGAGGAACATGGAGATGTTTGCCTCCAAGGCTTTCTGACAGATGATGTTATTTTTCTTATTTATAGGTATTTGATACATAATCATGTTCTCTCGCCTTCCCAGGGTGCACCCTCCACCTCGCTCTATGGCATTTGTGATAACCTCCAGCGAGAAAATAGTTCGATGGATGGATAAAAATAAATACTATATGAAATATGTAAAATACCTTGTTTCAATATGTTTTAGAAAATACTGAGGGATCTTAGAAGAATCACAGTTTTGTTTCCTCGGTGGTGGGTCGTATTTTTTAGGTTGTAAGATAAGTACTTTGTTAAAAAAAAAAAAAAGTGGGAAGAAGCAATAGTTGTGTTTAAGTGTGTTTTTTCCCCTGAGTTTAAGATTCTTTGTGATTGTATTGGAGTTTGGGTTCCTGCTTGCGCTGTACCTGTTCTAGTGTTTAAAGTTTGGGATCCCTGCTTTGACTGAATCTTCTTTGAGTGAGAGTGAATCCTTTTTGTTACAGCCCAGTGTTCTTTTTTTTTTTTTTTTTTGCCTTTACTGCATCTCTATACGTTTCTTTTGTTGTGACCCTGTATCTTGGGGTCATAAATTCATTGTTAACCTAGTATGCCGAGTTTTAGTGTTACTGTCTGTTTTTCATGGCGCTGTGGGTGCCTATTTAAGGTTTACTGTTTGAGCAGTAGTTGTGGATGTTGTTATTTCCATTGCATTCTTTTTTTTATTTACATTTTACCCAATTTACCTATTTTGCCCACTATTTTTTTTCTAGAATTGGGGGTTATATTCATATGGATTTAATATCACAAGTGTGGGTCAAATAAATGAAAATGGACATTTCAGGGAAACTAGAAACTGCAGAATGCTGAAACTGCACATGCCATGTATGGGTGTTTTTAACTTTATTATTTTTAATGCCACAGTGGTGAGAAAGTTAAAGGGAGAGCTCGACACTGTCACAAGAACTGTCTTGTGTTCTCACCACATTTGCCGCAGAGAAGGGTCACGGGGAACAGCAAAACTGCGTAAACGGTCAGTCATCATATGCTACGTGACAACGACACTGCTGCTTCTTTGAAACCCATATAGCTTGTGCCTGGCATGAACAGTTTGCCGCTGCAAGGAGCAGCACAAGCCTGCAGTCTGGGGAGCACCTGCGAGTACCACAGCCGTGGCTCACTGTGACGTAAACTCGCTCCACCATGATGACAGGGAACGGACGCACACGGTGCACTAAAACTCTCCTCTTGTTTATCAGTTTCTTTTTTTTTATATAGTTTTTTAAAATGTTTTGTTTATTATTATTATTCTCATTAAGGCATGTATTGTGTCAGCTCTGACTGCGTTAATAAATGTTGAATTACTATTGATAATTATAGATGGAAGTTCTGAGTTTTTTTTTTAATGATCTGGCAGTGAGGACAGTGTTTAAAGGTTGTAACTGGTTATATACAGAATCACAGCCGCCCCAGAATGTTCTTACCAGTTTCACTTTCAGTATAATATATTTAAATCATTATGACATGATAGTGTGTGATAGCAGATGCTTTTCTCCAACAAAAAAATTCCCTGCTGTCTGAAACATTTATTAAGACTTAATGATCCATTTATTAGTGTCAGACAGGCTAATTATACATTCTAAATTAATCTGTAGTCCAAGATTTATGAGGGAATGCTTGGCCCTGCTCAAAATGAACTCGGACCATACTGTGAAGGTATTGAATATGAACAGTATGGGTTACATGCTCACCTTTGTGCCTCCTGCAGCTTATGTTTGGGTTATCATTCTTACCCTCCACATATTGTGACAAATGCACTTAGTTACTTTTCATCACTCAAAGTATTTTATATTTCTACATTTTGGAACAAAAAGTTTGTGGAATTTGGAAAATGACATTTACATTTTTAAAATATGGAGTACCCTATTATTGTCACCATGGTTTGCTCCATGTTGGAGCCACTGTGCGTCATCCTAGGCGTAAAATTATGCAGAGTTATTATATTAGTGATCATTTGAGGCTCTAAAGTGAATATGGAAAACTGCTGTTGTCTCCACAGTCTGGGATCGAACTCCGTCTTCCTCGCTCACCCCCACAGAGCAGGTTTATCAGAGACTACCTCCAGGATCTGGGAGTGGAGAGGATGGAATGGCCTGCCGGCAGTCCTGACCTCGACCCCACTGAACACTGGTGGGATCAGCCTGGACATGCTGTTTGTGCTAGAGTGACCAACACTACCACACTGGCTGACTTGCAACAAATGCTGGTTGAAGAATGGGACGCCATCCCACAGCAGTGTGTGACCAAGCTGGTGACCAGCACGAGAAGCATTTCCTCACAAATGTGACACCATTTAAGGGAAGATAAAGAGGCTTTTCTTCAACAAAGAAATAATCAACCAAACACAAATTTCCCTACTTTTTGTGCTAAGTTTATAAAATATTCACATTTTTATTTACTGTTGATAGAAAAAAAAGACTGCTTATTTTGAAAATAGCCTCTGTTATTCAATAGTAGAAAGTGATTATATAAATAATAACATCAAACACAAGCAGCAAAAATGAATTTATGCTCTTTTATTTCCCAAACCTTTAATGCATTGTGATTGTAAATTGACATTTCCTGCAGTGATGGGCTTTTTCAGTTCAGTTTTTTTTAAACATATTTTCCCAGCATCCTCTCTAATCAAGCAGGAAACACATTAAACATTTTGTATCATTTTGCATGTTGAAAATTTACTGCTCCTATATTGCTCAAAATGAATCATTAAAGCATATCTCATGATCAAACTGAAGTGCTTCCAGTGTCATGCAAGCCATTTCTTAACTGGTAACTAAGATCTGTGACATCTTATCATTGGTAAGGCCTGGGGCCTGGCAGCAGATCCTTTTAGGTGGGGTAACTAGTGGGGTGTGTTGCTCCATCTCCAAACCTTTTTGGGCTCCCCATAAAGCTCTCCATGGGGCTGAGAGCTCTGCGAGGAGGCCCTGTCTCCTGTACTCACTGAGGAGGTAAAGACAGACTGCTTGGAGACAGCTGAAGAACTTAAAGTATTCAGCACTTGGCTTGGAGCTGCTGCCACTAGCAGTAGAAAGTCCACTGCTGGCTTTGCTCAACATCAAGGCGGTCCTGGAAATTATCACCAGCCCACGTGAGGAATAAATGAAAAACTATGATGACTTTGCAAAAGCTGAACCGTTTGTGAGGCCAACAATAAATTAACAATTGTCAAAAGATATTTGATTTTTAAAAAGCAAACCTTGTTGTTCTTTTTTTTTTTTTTCCTCATTGTCATGTCCGGCAGTTTTTGCAATCAGAATGATGGTCCAATTGCGTTGCTGCTGCCAAACATATTTGCTTTTACAAGAAGAGCTCTATAAGTTTCTATAGGCTATTCTTGTTAATGTTTATATTTTATTTCATTTATTCTTGCCAGACCTGACAGGCAGGAAGAAGAGGAAAAAAAAACCTTTTTGTTCTTATTGGTTTCACTTCCCAATGAGCCGAAACTCACCAGGAGAGAAAGAATAAAATTCTGTTATTTTTCTTTCATATAATTTGATGATATTAGAATTTTATAAATAATTTACTTTAATCATTCTTCTCGCTCTCCTCCTTTTTATTTTCTTCGTTACTGTCATTGAAACTATCAGGGGAACTCAAACTGGAGCTTGAGTCCTGCTCAAATAGGAAAGATTAAAAAACTCATCATCAAACAATCATAATGCCAAAATGAGCACATATGTCCTTTTCTCCATCACACAGGATAAAACAGCCTCTTCTTGTCTTTCTTCTTTTTCTTCTTCTTGTCTTTCTTCTTCTTCTTTTTCTTCTTGTCGTCATCACTACTAGAAGAAGAATCCGAAGAGGAACTGGAATCCTGGGATGTAAATATGATAGTGAGGTTACCTCATCGTAGCACAGACAGGAACCAGAGCTTATGAATATACAAAGAAGCAGGAGGCTGTGCTGGATAAATTCAATATATTTGTTCTCCTTTACCTTTTTCTTGTCTTTCTTCTTTTTCTTTTTGTTCTTCTTCTTCTTCTCTCATCACTAGAAGAATCACTGGAGGAGTCAGAGGAAGAGGAAGAATCCTGGACAAAAAGAAGGAACACATTTCATCTACAGGAATTACACAGTAGCGTATGCTCTGGTTGTAAACATCTTTTTACTTTATTTTTCACAGGTGTGTGGCTGTGGTGATTCATGCAATAAGCTTTTTAAAAATCTTGAGTATTTTTGTTAAGTTACACAAATAAGTAACTTTAAAACTAATAAACTCAACCAAAAACCTCAAAAAAGATGGCTCATTCTCACCTTCCTCTTATTATTATTTTTCTTCTTCTTCTTCTTCACGTTTTGTTTTTTCTTTTTCTTCTTTTTCTAAAAACAAACAAACAAACAAACAAAAAACCTCCAGATTAATTGTGCAGTCTTTTATATCGGCTCCCTTTTGTAATCTTGAGAGCAACTAATGAATTTGCAAAAAATAAAATAAATATATTTGTCAGCTGTCTTCTCAACTTGTCACCATCACTATCAAAGGAAGAAGAGGATGAGGAAGATGAGGAGCTATCATCAGAAGAGCCAGAATCCTAGAAAGTCAGTAACAGAAATACATTTAGACACGTTTTTCCTTTTACCTTCTTCTTCTTCTCATCTTCACTATCAGAGGAGGAAGAAGAGCTGGAATCCTGTGAAAGGGTTAAAGGACTAAGGTGGTCATCCTCAGTACCATCAGGTAAGGTCTCCACTCCCCCTGCTAGACAGGAAACATCAAAACCACCAAAACAATGCCAGTCTAATTGAAACTCTAATTGCCATTTGATCTGTTTAAGAGCTAGAGTGACATACATACCAGCCAATGAAGAGGAGACTTTGTCTTCTTCTGTGGTTTTAAGCTGTCACGGGAAAAGAAAGCAATGATGTTTTTTTCTGTTTGTCGTAGTTTTCTATATAAAAGCTGGATACAGCCACCATGATGTCACCACTCATGTTTGCGGGCTCCCTTAAAGCATTCGGTCAGCTGTCAGCATCTCATTTTTCACTAAATGGGGAGAAACCAAGGAAGCTGGACACTCATTTCCAACCAACTTTTCAAATCAATCAGCTGGCTAACTCCAGAGCATGAAAAATGAAACCAAAAGAATTATAGGTCACCTGATGGATCCAAAAATCTGTCAACCCCCATAAACTCCCATGAGAAAAGTTAGGATTTGTCAACTTTGATTGACAGGTGTGCTGACAGGACACATGGAGGATAGCCAAACGCTGTCTCCTAGGCCTCATCTTCGCTAAGCTGAGTCAATGAAATGAGCCTGTCCTCCATGCTCGGAACATCTTTAATGGAATTATCTGATAAATATTTTGGTTTGCTTTGTTCAAGCCCATTGTTCAAGCAAAATTTCTGAATTTTTTTAGAAGGTCAGTACCCTCGTCACCTTCCTGCTTTCTCTACCCTTATTATTTTACCTTTATCACACACAATAAACAGTAAAAAAGGAAACTATATGAAAACCATTCATGGTTCACTGCATTACCATCTCAGGAAGCATGATGGAGAGAGCCACGAGCCTGACTCCAAGACTGACTTCTGTGCTGCTGGTGAAGGCCTCAGTGGCCTTACTCTCATTCTCAATCCCCCACATGATCCAGTGCTTGCTGCTCTCCCAGCACTCGTTTAAGGAGTGAAGGAGTCGCCCTCTTTGACTTGAGGACAGCTCCAGTATAGCTGGCAGTTAGTCTCCCTTTCCGAATCAAATGCCAGTTTGGGTCGTCACGCTGGCCGACTGTTGCATTCTGAATGGCCCTCTGTTGGTCCTGTGACACGGCCATTTGTGCCAGGATGGCCTCAGTTCCCTGATGCTCCCACAGTTTTCACAATTTCAGGAACAAGCTTGTCCAAGTATGGAATTCTTTCTTCAGCTGTAACGACCCGTGCAGTGATGGGTTTTATGTTAATAATCGGTTTTAATAAAATAATTTATGGGGCTGTATGACTAAACTTTATTCCAAAGCCAGCGCATTTACACGGCAGATGTAAAGCACCAGAATCCTGCTTGAATATAAGAATGCTAAGTTAACATCTCCCGATCTGACTTTTTTTATTGGAAACAAATGGAAATCCCCAGAGATGAGATTTGGTTCTTGGAGCTTGCAAGGAGAAGTGTGAGCCAGTCACTGCCAGATCAGCCAGGACACGGCCACCTCAGTTCCACAGCACTGAAGACTGAGCTTTATTTACATATCAGAATTAATCTAAGAGGAAAGATACATTTTTACTGTGTCTTTCCAAGCATAACAGCACCCCTTCAGTTCATATTGTCTGTCATGCTAGCCTTGACTCCACAGGAGGAACACCTGCAGCTAGGCTGCAATGCTGCACATGTCCTGACTTGAATTTGTTCTCACCACTATTTCTGATAAAGGATGTGATACTGAGAGTTGAAACAGCCCTGACCACAGGGTAGACGTGCCCACGAGGAAACCTTTTGCAGAAGTAGTACGCGTGAAGAATGAAATCATACATGGGAGGCTTAATGTTAGTGATGTTAATGGCATGTGACCGTGCCAGCAAACTTTTCATAATTTATATTCATAGTAGTATCCTGAATTTTTAATTCCCACAAAGCTTATTTTCTGCAAGAAATCTGTTGAAAGAATCCTACTCAGCTTTATCATCTTTTCTGACTCCAATAATGGGGATCATAATCCATAAAATGATCTCGATTAGATTTGAAACTAGCAACTGAAACCAAAAACTCCGGATACAGAGCAAGGGAGCTGAAGGGTCATTTTCTCTGATTTCTTTTTTTTTTGGTAAGTAGAGGAGTTACTTGTGCTTGGCATTAGTGAGAATAGGCTTAAGGTACTTCTGCACTGGCATCATATTTCAGAGCCATCTTTTATATTCATCTGTGGTGTTTGTGCATGCAGGTGTAGCGTGAAAGTGTACGCACGAGTGAATATTTCACCTCGCCAGCAACCTTTTTATCTCCATCAGCGCTCGGTTCTGGAATCTCACCACCTGAGGAAATGGAGAAAGTCCAACCATCAACACCATGCACATGTTTGGTTGCAGTGACAATGGCTGCCATTTACATTAGTGGTACATGACCATCAATACAGACTAATGCAGACAGGATGCAAGAACAAGTAGAAACACTCACCTGCTGCTGACAGACCAATATCACTCTGCTCTTCATCCTGAAAGAGCACACACAGTTAAGCTAAAGAAGACTTTTCCTGAAGGTGCAAAGCCGGTGCGAGGGCATACAACTGTATACACTGAGAGGTCGATCACACGGCAGCAAGACTGATGCTTTCACTGCAACTAAAGTCTCTGATTTGAGAGACTGTGTGTGTATTTTGGAAGCACCTCACAGTGGCAGCTTTTAAGACAATTTAAACTTTATTCTGGTGGTTTTAGTGCCTGCACCACATTTCAGGAAAATATCTTCTCATGCCATTCTCTGGCCCTAATGTGAGCAGATGTTACTACTCATGTTCTCAAGGGGTGTGTTCACTGTTGGGGGAATCCAGGCAATTATTTGCTACAGAGAGAACAAAAATGTTTCTACAGTCATGAACTCGCAAATAATGCAGACACTGGTAAGATGAGCTCTTTTTAACTGTGCGTGTCTGCTGATACTGATTGTATACTTTGTAACAGTCATGTAAATGTAAGAGGTCAGAGGAGCTTTGGACCAATAACAAAGATCCACATTGCTTTACCTTTTTCTTCTTCTTCTTCTTCTTCTTCTTCTTCTCTTCTTCTTCTTCTTCTTCTTATCATCCTCACTGTCAGAAGAAGATGAAGAGCTATCTGAAGAAGATGAGCTGGAGTCCTGTATTTAAAACAAAAACTCATATAAACTCAAGTAAATAAAAGTAAAATAGAGAGATTAGTCACTTGAAAACCGAGAAACACGAACAATACCTTCTTTTTCTTCTTTTTCTTGTACTTTTTCTTCTTCTTTTTCTTCTTGTCATCCTCACTGTCAGAAGAAGATGATGAAGAAGAGGAGCTGGAGTCCTGTGAAAGAAAAGAATATATTTAAAACAAAAAATATATTTATGAGTATTTACGCAAAAGTAAGATCGGGAGATTGGTCACTTGAAAACCGAGAAGCACAAACAATACCTTCTTCTTTTTCTTCTTTTTCTTGGGCTTTTTCTGTTTCTTGTTTTTCTTCCCGTCGTCCTCGCTTTCAGAAGAAGACGAAGAAGAAGAGCTGGAGTCCTGTGACAAAGGAATAAAAAGTATTCACATATAAATTTATTTCTGCCTATACAGAGTTAATACAGACAGGCATGTGACAGTGGTGATGTACAAATCATGCCTTCTTCTTCTTATTTTCATCCTCGCTGTCAGAGGATGAACTATCAGATGAGGAGGAAGAAGAATCCTTGGACAGAGGAAGTAACATAAAAAGTGTTGTCCATATATTTATGCTTGGTCATTGCCATTACATTGATGGTTTATTGATTTCTCCTAGTCTGGTTAAACAGCTGTTATTGTGAAATTTGTTACTTTACATACCTTCTTTTCTTCTTCTTCTTCTTCTTCTTCTTCTTCTTGTCATCGTCATCATCTGATAAACTGAAATCCTAAAACAAGTAAAGAAAAACCACAAAGATAAGTTTGAAAGCAATGCAATGTATGAAATTATAGATTTAAGTTCTTTATCACCTGGCCCAGATCATCTGCAGGCTCTATTTGGCCATCAGGACCTGGTAAGCATAAATGCAACAAAATGCAAAGATTCATCACTGTGGAACAAACACATATATTATGATGTAAACATCTGGTCTATTATGACCACAGAATGACAGCTTGGCACTTATTGCGTGTGATCTAGACAAAGTGAAGCAAGACATCAGCCACATGCTGGCTTTGTGAGCTGAGCTCAGCGCTACTGTGCAAAAAAAAAAAAAAGTTGTGTATGTGTTTGTGAAGCACAAATTAAAGCAACTACTCGCTGGATTTAACTGAAATTTCAGACTCATCAGGGAAAGACTGTAAAATACTCCATTAGCAGCCGTCTAAAACAAGTGAATCACCTACCAGCCTGAAATATGACGACACTGTCACAGACATACTCTTTCACCCGATACTTTTTCTTCTTCTTCTTTTCATCCTGCAAGAAAATGTTGAATAGCAGTTTTTTTATAAATGCATTTTATTCTGTGCGTATTCATGCAAAGCGAGTGTCACATTTGCGTGATAAAGTATAAATACAGATTGATTCGGGAGACATACAGTATTGTATATGTATGAGCAGTGATTCATGCAAGCGTGCACACAAACCCACAAATATTACTGATATGTGGAGTATTCTCATTATAAAAACAGATACGTAACTTATGACTCTCATAGTCACGACAAGCTGTGTAAGATATAAAAGATATGATCGTCACTGGGTGTGTTCCTCTTAGATCCGGGCCTGTTGCCGCTCTGTATAATGATTTTTCAGAAGTTCTACTCCAGTAATTGTATCACAGTGAAGCTCCTCAGTCAGTCAGAGCCATCAGAAATGATCCAGCAGGTGGTAAACTGGTTGCTGCCTGGAAAAAGTGTCTTTGACCTTTGTCTCTTTTATCTTAAAATCTTGCGAGAACAAAGTCACTGGCTTTTCCTGAGTCTCCCAATTTTACGCCCACATCATGTCATCATATGACTGCAGTCACCAAAAAGATTAACACTGCAAAACTAGACAAAACTGGCATTTTTTTAAAATCATTGCGTGCTCTTTGGTTTCATTCCTCAAATGCTGAAACTGATGTGCTCATCTCTCAGCTTGCTAAAAGACAAGATAAAAGTGCAGTTTTTAGATTCAATCTGCCTGCCAACCCACCTTAAATATTCTCCAAACAGACCACATTGTTAGACAATATCCTCACCTAAGGCGACCATCAATCCCATCTGAGCTGATCTGAAATTGTGCTTTCAGCCAAGGACTTTGTGAAGCTATTTTTCTGAAGGATTTACATAAACAAAACTGAAAAACCCCTGAAATGTTTTGACAGAATCTATTAATAACGGTGATCTACTCAGGATAATGACATTTTTCAAAGTTTTAAGAGCATCATCGTCAGAAGGTAGCCACATCTTCAGATTCTTTACATTAGAATCAAAGCTTCCAGACTGGCCATCAATCACTGCGACCTAATTAAGGGACATGTTAAAACATCTGAATTCTAGGGTCTGCTGTTGTCTTTGTTTTTGAAATGTACGGTATCAACACAGCAAGATCAAAAGAGCGCTCTGCGGCCTTCGGAGCAAAGAGCTTGTTGCAAGTCTCTCAAATAGCCCCAAAATTTCATCATAGGTTCTGTAGTTAAGTGCAGCTGTTTGTGTCAGAGTGCATGCATGTGGGTGTGCCAGGAAAAAGCTTTTGTCGGTTTATCAGCAAAACTACTGTTTACCAGTAAACACAGAGGCCAGGAACTAAGTGCTCTTTACAGATGCATCAGCAGCATTTTGGTGCAGGCCTCTGCAGGGAAGAATCTCACACTGAATAGTTAAAAATCTTCCAATATTAGAAGGCAGCCTGCAGCAAGCTATGAATTCTGTGCAATATCAAATACTGCTCGGAGATAATATGAAGCAATCGGTGTGAAAGAAAAAGGTGAGCCGGAAGTAGATGTTTCATCATTATTTTTCCATGAAATATTCACATAAAAATATTTCACTGATTGAGATTTTTGTTGAACAAATGACTGAAAAACCTTATTTTCCTTGTGATGTCGTTCATGCACACCATCTTTATTTGTTACCTGCATATACTTCATCAGCACATGCCAGTCTGCAACTTACCTCACTATCACTGTCTGAGGAGCTACTGGAAGAAGAAGAGGAGGAGGAGGAGGAGGAGGAAGATGAAGAGCTGCTGGAGCTCTGTTGAGAAAGAAGCCAGAAAGTTAGTGCTTAACTTTACATAGAACTTAAACAGGTTTGCATACACAATCTTTTGTTGATGAAAGTATTCATGAGAATTAACGAGTAATTCCAAACACACCCCAGTAAGGTTTTGTCATATGAGAGCAGGTTGTGTAGTTGGCTGCATGAGGGAGAGCATCTACAGGCACTTGGCAACAGACAAAAAGGAAAACCACAAGCAAGCAAACACTATTCCAGCTATGCCATTAAAACAAAAAGTGACAGCTGATCCCCCATGAGGAACAAATGATACCGTTCCTCTCCTGATTGACCGCCTGTCACTGGGTACAGCACTCCTCTGTAAGAAGCTGGAAGTCATGGTCAGGACGACATTTTCATCAGTGGTCCTTTTCTGAGTTCTGTGACACTTACCTTCTTCTTCATCTTTTTCACCTTCTTCCTCTTTTCTTTCTTGCCAATACCCTCATCTGCACTGTCTGGAGAGCTATCAAATGAATACAACTCCTGGTAAACCCAAAAGGAGAAAGCCGATCTGTTATCTTTGGTGGGAAATTGTACATATGAACAGAGCTGAAAAGATTGCATTAATCGCTTCATTAGAAGTCACAGTGGGGATGCGCTCATATGTTTGCTTTGTGTCTCCAGCTCACCTCATCTACTGTTCCTGCAGATTTTCTAGACTGACTCTTGTCTCCCTTCTTGGCCTGATCTGCAGGCGCTGCTACCTCAGCAGGGGTCTGCAAATCACCAGAGGGTACCGCTGTAGGCTGGATACCTGAAGCTCCATCTGGAGCTGAACAGACTGAAGGACATCAGTTACTCTGATCTTTCTCTTTTTTTAATTCTGAAACTCTCAGCCAATGAGTTGCTTGTATTTACAAATTTTATGGAAGATCAGATGTCTTTTCATGCAGTTTGAATTAAAAAACAAACAAACACAAATGTGTGCCTGCACTTCCTTTTAATGCAACTTCCTTAAATGGAGAAATTAAAAATCACGCATCGAGAGCTAAACACAGTTAAACCTGTGTCTGCATACACTTTCTGTAGCCCTTGGCCATAAATCCAGTGAAATTTAACTACTAGCAACTGAGGAAAGTGCCACACCCCCTAACAGGAACGTTAAAAATAAATTAAACGAATATAATCTATAATCTATAAATAGATTACACTAGTAATAACAAGACCCATTTAAAGCAGTAAGAATAGCTCAGCTGTTTTGTTCCTGCAGTGATTACTGGGCATTGGCCAAAAAATTAAAACCTCACATTAAACTATTAAAAAAAAAAAAAAATCAGGCTAAGCAAACGGCAAACCTTTGAGGAGGGTGGAGTCCATTTAGGTTCTGATGTCTCCTGTCTGGGAACGCAGGTCTCTCCTGACAAGCCCAAGTGATCAGATTTATAACAAGGCGCGGGGGTGCGGAGCTCGAGGGTGGGGTAAGAGTGAGGGTGTCGAGAGGGCCAAAAGCAGACACTTCCCCACACACGTTTCAAAATAAAGCTCATTCTCTTTATTATATAAAATTCATTTTTGCCCTTTCTTAGGCTATAGCTGATTATATGCTTTTATTCCACGGATCATATTTATTCAGTCTTATTTTGAAAGCAGCTTACGTGCGGTGTATTTTACTTTCAGCATAAATTTGTCTCGTGGGTCCTGCGCAGCTTGAGATGTTGGTTTACCTGTGCAAACAGGTTGCACTAGTTTTAGTTTAGGTTGCATCGCCTGCATGAATTTAAAATTTGGACAGTATTGCAGAAGCAGGCGAGCCAATGCTCTAACAGGT
The DNA here is from genome assembly GCA_024447675.2 of Pterophyllum scalare. Classification (NCBI taxonomy): domain Eukaryota; kingdom Metazoa; phylum Chordata; class Actinopteri; order Cichliformes; family Cichlidae; genus Pterophyllum; species Pterophyllum scalare. The sequence goes on along the minus strand of JAMQGT020001309.1, from coordinate 80,734 downwards.
CGAATTGGAGAATGATCTAAACATGATACCAAAGTTTAAGATGCACACGTTTAGGGGAATAAATCTGATTGCCCTGAATTACTAATTACTTCTACTAAGTTAGGAAGAAGAAAGATTTTTTCCAATATGTCTTTGGCGGTTATGCACAATATGTTTTTAAAAAAATTTAAAAAGGGAGACGTGATTTACAATGCTGCCGTGTCGTCTCCCAGAGAACATTCGTGGTTAAAACCACATCATTCTTTTAAAACAAGGGCGTCCTGGGCCACATACAGCCTTTTGTAAAAGTAACAAAGTGCTCTCTGAAGATGGTCTTGAATAACCAGGTCCCATCTTATCTGAAAGACCTCATAATACCATATTACCCCAATAAAGCTCTTTTGTCTCAGACTGCTGGCTTGCTTGTGGTTCCTAGGATATTTAAAACTAGAATGGGAGGCAGAGCCTTCAGTTTTGAGGCCCTCTTCTGTGGAACCAGCTCCCAGTTTTGATTTGGGAGACAGACACCCTCCCTGTTTTTAAGATTAGCCTTAAAACTTTCTTTTTGATCAGGCTTATAGTTAGGGCTGGATCAGGTGACCCTGAACAATATAAACTGCATCGAGGCGACTGTGATTTGGCACTATATAAATACAAAATATAAACTAAAATTGGATTGGACTGAATTAAATTGTTTTCAAATATAGGCCTATATTACCATTCACGTATCAGAGTGGAAAGGCCCCACACTTTGATGTGTAGAGGTTTAGTGTTATTAAACAGTAATATAGACATATATCTTTTATTCGTGTTTGAGCCCGTCCTCCATTTGTTCCTTCATTGCTTCCGTAGTCCAGCAGCTCAGTGAAGTCAGCTACAAAGACTACAGTCGTGAGTTCCGGAAATGGATTTTAAATAAAGAGAAAACGGGGTGCTACAATACGGCTATGTAATTAAAAATAAAAAACAAAATACTTTTGTTTACATAATTTTAAACTTTCGTCTAAAATACAACTAATAGAAAGCGAAAAAGAAAAGAGAATGTACTTATTTACCGATAAGGTCAACGCGAGCTGAGCCAGCAGTTATATTTTGAAATTTCTACGGAAGTAGCCATAGCTGTAACTTGACAGGTGTATGTGAAACGCTGGCGAAGGATGTAATTACACTTTCTTTTATTTACGTTTTGGCGTGTTAAATCCTGAACTTGTCTCACCAGTTTGACTTTATAATACAGAGGAACTAGCTGACGGTCGCTTACTGTGGGTAACACCGCGGACGGCCGACACGGGTGGACGGTCACTTTGAGCTTCACCCGCCCGTCTCTCTCTGCTCCTCTGTCATGTTTCTTTACCGAACACGGTTTGTGTTTTGGGGGATTTTGAAGGGTCTCTTCCTCTTAGTCGGTCGCGCTGCAGTTGGAGGACCAAAGGTAAGCTATGAGTGCTAGTTCAACTTGAATGACTGACTGGTCGTTATCATGCCGAGTGAAGCGGCGTCCCCTCCGCTGACAGTGACCGTGTTGGCAGCGCTGTGGGTCAGTTTGGGTCGATGCGGTGTTTTCGGATCTCCGGGGCAAGGATGTGATGATGGAAAGGTACAATCTCAATATCCGTGTGTCTGTTGGTGTACATGACACATGTTTTAATTCATGTTGTTTATAATAAGTTGTTAGTGGTTAAAATACACTTATTTTCCGTTTTTGTGTGTGCGCGCGTGTGATAGCTCTCTCTGGACAGGGACCTGCCTGCCGAGGCTGTTTATTGGGACTGTGCTTTGTCTGCGTGGCCAGAGTCTACTCAGGTAAACGTGGACATATCATACACTGGTAATCTAACACATTACCAGCATAGTCACAGTGGCTCCGATGGGTGGAGTGTGCTGCACCACACCGGGTGCCAGGAAGTTCAAACAGTCATAGGAATGAGATTGTTGCGATAAACCCTGCACATAGAGCAAATACGCTCGTAACCACATCTGTTCATCTTACAGCCGCACACTGTTGCATGTGGTTGTCTGATGTTCAGATTGCTTTGTTCCCAGTTTCCTGAGTGTTTGGTTTAATTTCTGTTTACAGAGACTTCCGAGTATTGACACTGTGTATGATCCTGAGGTGAGTAAACACGGGGCAGTTTACTTAAGAATCTCATATCTGTAGTTTTTACACAACCTTTGGCCCTGCAAGCATAAAGCGTGACATGACTGGCTCTTAAAATCTGAGTACAAGTGGATAGCGCTCCAAACACGCCAAATTCATAGTTCACAAATCTGAAGCCAGTCTGTCCTTCTATTTTCTTAACCACTTTTCTCACTGATGGTCCCACTGACATGTGAAACCAGGGCATGAAATAGTTTGAAATCTTTACCCTGCTGATGTGTTAGTTGCAGAAGATTCAGTCTGAGTTAACTAAATCAGATTCTTTGCTCAGTAAAACTAATTTGTGTGAAATTTAGCATAAGCTGACTTTGTATTTGTCTTGTGTACTTGATGTTTTCACTTCAGCCTGCCAGGCAAATATGCATGGATAAACCCATCTCCTACTCTCACCGCATTCCCAACAGGTGAGTGAGCGGATGGCCACACAATCAGTTCTTTTGGTATGAACAGCTGACAGATACACACAGATTAGTATTCCACTTACTTTTAAGGTTGTTTTACTGCATTAAAGCAATCCATGTACAATCACTGGCCACTTTATTAGGTGCACTTTGGTAGTACAGGGTTAGAGCCCCTTTTGCCTTCAGAAGCGCCTTTGTTCTTTAAGACACATCTCCAACAAGGTGATGGAACATTCCTCAAAGTATACCAAGAAAATATCCCCCACATCATCACACCACCAGCAGCTTGGACCATTGACAACAAGGCAGGATGGATCCATGCTTTCAGGTCGTTTATGCCAAATTCTGACCGTACCATCTGAATGTTGCAGCAGAAATGGAGACTCAACAGACCAGGCAATGTTTTTCCAATGTGCTGTTGTCCAACTTTGATGAGCCTGTGTGAATTGTAGCCTCAGTATTGTGTGCTTAACTGAGTGGAGTTGCTCCTGTGCTGCTGTAGCCCACCTGCTTCAAGGTTTAACATGTTGTATGTTCAGAGATCAACTTCTGCATACCTTTAACGAGTAGTCATTTGAGCTACGGTTGCCTTCCCATCGGCTCAAAGCGCTCTGGCCATTCTCCTCTGGCATGAGTGAGACATTTTCACCCAGAGAACCACCACTCACTGGATATTTTCTCTTTTTTAGACCATTCTCTGTAAACCCTACAGATAGTTGTGTGGGGAAAATCCCACCAGATCAGCAGTTTCTGAAATACTAAAAAAAAGCCAGTCTGGCACCCACAACCATGCCACAATTGAAGTCACTTGAATCACCTGATGCTTGGTTTAAACAGCAGTAGCTGTCTTTGACCGTGTCTATGTGCCTAAATGAACCGAGTTGCTGCTTTGTGTGAGTTAGCCAGAGGTTGAACATGTGTACCTAATAAAGTGGCCGGCAAGTGGATGTTAGGTCTTTTGAAGACATTAAGCTGTGTTTCTGTATTTCTGCTGTAGTGGAGAGTACAGACTAGTAAGAGCAGAGAGTGGAGAGTACCTGTACTGCCCTCCTCAGCGGTGGCTCAACAACTTGCGAGTAAGTTGCACTATTACATATGTTTTGGTGTTTTACTGTAACAACCTGTCAACAGTGAGGCGGAGGCATCTTCAGTTTGTCTGCAAAGCTGTTTTAACAGCAGCTGTAGACTGTTGACATGAACGGATTGACTCCGTATTAGCGTTCCATCGTTTAGGTTCGGTAAAATCAAATTATTCCTGTGATGTGGCAGTGATTGCCTTATTCTTCGAGCTGCAGCGCTGGCAGTGTCTGGCTGAAAGAAGAACAAATATAAAGCTAGATTTTAAACTGGTGTGTAGGCTTACTTGGAAACTTTTATATACAGTAGTGCAAAGCTAATGATGCTCTGTTTTTATGATTATGCCACTATAATGATAACTATGAAATAACAGCAAGGAATAAATTTGCTCCTAAGAATCTGTATTTCTTATTGGTGTTCATGAGGGAAAGAAAAAAGACTTTGGATGGTCCCTCAAAGCTAAAAATGGGATCTTATTATCTACCCACTGAGGTCCATGGAGCTTCTGAGAGCCCAGATTTAAACATGAAGGTATCCGCACTAAGCCCCAAATCCAGCTTTGTATTGCAGGCCTCTGACACTGTAAACATAATGAAACAAAGGACAATTCATTATGGCTAAATGTGGACAACATGTTAATGACTGTGCATAAGTTTTGGTGCTGCAAGCCTGAAACTTCTTGGACATCCATCCTTCATCCAGCCATTTCTTGATTCAGTTCTGGGTGGCTGGAATAAAAGTATGATGGATTTTGATGAAAATTGAGTGGAAAATGCTGTGGTGATGGTAGATAACAGGGGAAGCTTTGGTCACGTGAACAATTCTGTATTTTGTAGCATGGAGCTGCCGTTTTGCTCTACCATCCGTGTGCCCCGCTCCAAGAGCGTCAGATCCTGTCCAGCTTGGCTCGCTCCTGTCTGCCACACTACATCTTGACCCCACACCCACAGCTCAGTAAACACATGGTAAGAAACACTTTTACTTTCATTAACCTTTGATCTCGTTGGAATATCAGGACAATTAAAGATGTAATCTAATACCACTGTTTCAGAACTGAACTTAAGGTATTTGAGAGCTACAAAATGCAAAAACATTACCTGCTTTTAGAAGATCATTGATGGTGTTGCCTTGTCATTAAACTGCCACTTGTTAGGAAAAATGTCTTTTTAAGAGCACTAACGAACATGCCGTGAATTACAAGATAAGCTTTTAGCCGCTGGGAGAAAGGGAGTGACAGTGTGTTCTCTCTGCTCTGTGTTCAGCCTGTAGCTTTGGTTTCCTGGGGTCGCACCTTGGAGCTGTCCACCGCGGCCTCTTTAGACATCTGTGATTGGCTGGAGATCACACAGACTTCAAGAAAAGAGTCTGATGGTGTGACTCCGATGAGGAAGTACACCCTGCTGATGACCTGGTCAGCAGAGGCGCATCGGCTGGAAGAAACTACAAAAATGAAGGTTCACTTATGATTGAGCTGATTTTTGTTAAATTATGATGTTTATTTAGATACAGCTAAGTAAAACCAATAAAAAAAGAGTAATTTCGGGAATCTGGTATAACTAACATTGGAATAACTGCTATCCCCAGGATCCCCTGAGGCAGTGTTGTGAGCAGACCATCTGTTCTCTGCTAAGTGGAGCCACAGAGGCACAGCTAGAGCCCAGCATGAAGGACGAGCGCTCGAAACAAATGAAAGTGGGAAGCAAAAGCAGGCGGATGAGAGCTGCTTTTACAGACTTTAGAGATAGTCAGAATATCAGCAGTGCTTGGACCATCTGCAGAGTCTCTTCAAGTTAAAAGGAAACCCTTGGGTTTTTAGCCAAAGAGAAACTCCTCAGATCCAAAATCAAACTCAGGGCCATGAACCCAGGCCTCACAGCTCCCTCTGGGTTAAATATGTCTGAGACTGAGGATCAGAAAAGCAGGCTAATCCTACAGCCAGCACCACTGCAGCCCAGACCTGAACAATCTGACCTCAGAAACCTGAACCATTTTGCTGTTTCTGGAGGTGGCGTGGGCAATAAAGAAAACCGTACTGACAGGCCTGAAGCCCAGACCCTCAGTTTTAAAGATGAAGGTACAGTTAAACAGAAGGAAATAGACTCTGCTAAACACAACATCAAAGTGGACAACACTAAGAAAAAAACCTCATCAAGGACCACGCAACTGATGGACAACATGAGGAAATGAAGTTGTAGATGTAAAAGAGAGAGAGCTCGGAGCATACGCAGATCCACAGTGCCGTGCACTCTCACCACAAAAGTGAAAGCTCTGTCTCAGATTCGGTGTCCAAACCCCAGTCAGAGGATCAGCCACAACAGCACCCACAGGCAGCCAGCCACAGCCAGCCTATCAGCCGTGACTGTGACAGCTGCACACCCAGGCGAACACTGTGACTGCACCATGGCCTCTGAAGCGGAGGCCCAAGCTCCTGCTGTAGATAACGGGTTGCAGAGGACCCCGAGGACGGACGAGGCGGTGTGGGCAGCTGCAGCGCTGGGCTTCCTGCTGGTTCTCCTTGCTTTGTCAGTGCTTCACACTCGCCTGTACCGCCACTGGAGGACCATGCCGAGCCTTTACTGGCATGACCCAAGCCAGGACTACGACAGCGTCGCAGGTAGGTGGTCATCAGGGATGACAATAAGAGCTGTGTTGATTACATTAACTAGTGAGGTCTTCCTGGATTATGCCCTAATTAAATTTCAGTGATTTCTGGAAAATAAGCTTTCCCTTTTAAGGTGGAGCTTACAAGCCAGCCTTGTTTCTCTTTTGTTTGTGTGTTTTGTTTTTTTTCCAGATGTGATCCGCAGAAGGTTGCGAATTGCAAAGAGACGGCGGAAAAGGGGCAGGAGGCAAGAATGCGTTCTCCTACCGAGCTCTTCTAGCTCCGATGAACGCCCATAGAACAATCAAAGAAACATCCCCAAGACTGTCCACAGTGAACTCAAGTGACGATGTGAAGAGGAGACTCGAGGGAAAAGAAAAGGGGTGTGTTGCGTGTGTTGGCCGTAACTGTTCTGGGGAAGCTTGATCAAAAGAGCGGAGGGTTTACTGTTTAAGATAATAGCTTGAAGGTAAAATGTCACATGCTGTTGCGCCCTCTGTCCAAAATGAACGAGCACAATGTAATTTGACAGAGGACCTAATATGTCATTGGTTGCATTAGAGATATTTAGCAACATTTTCTATTGAAAATGTTTTATCCAGAAGAAGAGCTAACTCATGAGCAGCCAGTCCCCAAATGGGTCCAGAGACTCTTAAGCCTTAAATGTTTTTTGTAATTAGTTTTATAGTAATTAGTTGCTTTTAACTGCAAATGTTTTTTGGTATGTGAAATGTAAGTTGCTGTTGTAAGCAACAAAATCAGCCATTAATTCTCTTTGAAAGAGGAGTGCCCAAGTTTATGAACTGTGATGGAGGTACAGTGACGGTTTACGCTTGCTGAGTATGAGCACGCGCTGCCCATCCACGGTGAAAATCGGGTAGCCACACCTGATCCACTCGCTGGTAGAGAAGAGAGTTTGTTAGGCATAGATTTTCTAAATGACTTCAAATGTAGCTTTAGTATTTCTGCACTATTTTTCCAGTTAAGGCATCAATAATAGATCAATCAGTCTAACTCGGGGGCAGTGTGCCCACACAGCAAGAAGACTCCATCCAGAGGGATGAGGACCCCTCTGTGTGGAGTTTGTGTGCTCTGCCTGACAGTTGGGGCGGGCTCCAGCACTGCTTATCCCAAATTGGATAAGCGGAAGAAAATGGATGGAGTTTATTTCTTATCATGAAGGCATAAAACTGTTGGGGGGGGGGTAGTCAGATTGTGTGCTTAAAATGGTACACACCTCCATATTTATATTTTTCAGCTTGCTAATTTACACATCTGACAGTTTAAAATAATATTTGTAATGCAAAATAATGAAAAGGATAAAAGATGCACTTTAAGTGTGAGATGGTCAGGGTTTTTTTTAAATCCCAGAAATACTGTACAGTATATTAAATGTGTTGCACCTGTTGTGGCTGAATGTCAGTATGTTGAACTTTATGATGCAAATGACTCAAAGGCAGAAATATTCCCACAGCAAACTGTATATTAATCAAAAAAATGCAGGCAAAACCAGGACAATTAAATTGTTTTATTATTTTATTACAAATGTACAGCTTATGAGTTTCCATTACGATTGACCTTTTTAAGTCATTGTTTTCCCTACTTTATACAGTTTTTAATGTCTTCTGTTAAAAGATAACTCTCCCATCTCCCAAACTGTTGAGCTGTGAAGAAACACCGGGACAGCGACAGCACAGGCAGCAGTGCACTGTCACAGCTGAGAATCAGAAGTGTGTGTGTGTGTGTGTTTCATTCTGGCTGCTAGTTTAACATTTGTACCTGTGCGTGGCTTGGTCCAACTAATAAGTAGTGTATGATGTTGGAAAGTATGTGCTAAATTCTGAACAGAATGAAGGCATATAAAGTTTGTAAAGTGTGACAAAACTGACGGAAGCATTAAACATTCACACTAGAGGCACCCTATGTAGTGTGCACTAACTCAGAGGAGGACTAGGCCATGTGCGTTTGAGACCCCGCCTCCTGATGTTTTGAGATGACTGTAGTGTTAAGCCCAAGTGCGCTTCAGGCCATTCCCGTATGCCAAATCCTATCCTGCACCCAATGTACTCGAACTAAGACCTTTGGGAGAGTGCAGTACACAATGTAGATCCTACTTCATCCAGCTGGTGTTTGAAAATAGTGCAACTAAGACTAAAGGAACCACTCAAATGAATCTGCTCTTCTCACGCTTCCCTTCCTGTGGATACGAGTAGGATCGTTAATATGTACAGTATGACTACATAGTAATACCACAGCGTAACCGTCTAACACTTAAACATCTACAAGTACATCAGGTGTCAAGACTTAAGCGCTGAATGAAGATTTGGTGAACAGATGTCACGGCCTGAAGCCCATTTAGGCCAACGAATAGATAAATATCTCACAAACAAAACCTACAGCTTAATATAAAATATAGCATGAAAAATATATATATATTTATGGCTCTAGACTAACACATGGGCAATCATGATTAAAGGGACAAGCTTTTCTGCTGGCCCCGTGTGTGTCTGTACGTGTGGTAGTATTTCTGTTGTATCAGCAGTCAGTACGAGATCACTGTAACTCAGCCAGTCATACAGGAGATGATGATGATGATGATGATGTGCAAAGGCATTCGATATCAAACAATGATAAAGTTCAAGAGTTTTCAATGCACGATCCAAATTTCCCCCGCAGAGACACGTGTGCAACTATGTCAAAGACTGAGGGACATGGACAGAAATCCCAAGTAGTGATCAGGATAAAAAAGCAACAATAATAAAACACAAAATATTGGGGAAAAACAAAAATGGAAAGAGAAATGAAGAGGTCAGGGGTCTGGTGTCAGCTCAAAGTGTTTGGAGCCAATATGGATTTAAGATCTTGTAAAAAGGCAGCAATACAAGACAAAAACTGAGACACAACTGTAGTTTGATCTCATCCTTCAGTGTTTCAGGTGAGTAACTGATGATTACATAATGGCGCGAGGTGAGCAAAGCCCTCTATTAATTAAAGCCACGAACACTTTGAGAAACCAGCTGCAGGACCATTGGTGAAGGTTTAGAGGAGAATCTTAACTAAAAAGAGGACGGTCCTCCTGGAAGATCCCATCTGAATCCTTTCGTTACAGATGGGACCACATTTGTTCGGCACAGTACACGACTGAGAGAAGCAGGCTAAACCGCGCTGTATTTTGTTCCCAATGCTGTCTGCCGGAGTTCAGAGGCGGATAGCTTAAAGTGACGACTTCTGTGGCCCAGATCAGCAGGCTGTGACAGAAAACTGCTCATGAGCTTGAAAGTGCTTGCCAGACAGTCTTGAAGGTAAAAATAATACTTGGCAAACTAAATCAAGTGCACCTCGGGAGGCTGCGTGCGTTCCAGGTTGCCAGATCTGGTGCTTTTCCACAGGTCCGCTTTTGAAGCTCAACTCCAGCACACTGGCATGTCAATGACACTCAACAGTTGCCAACAAGCATGCAAATAACAGCTGCTGTTCGATCGAAGCACCTGTAACTGCTTTTTGAGCAGGACTGGGGCTTAATCCTCATACACAAACGAGATGTTCTTATTAGTCTGCTTGGCACTGCGAAAAATGATTATGAGGGTGATTCTGAGATGATTCCACTGGCTCTGGTAATGAGGCAAATAGTAAGATAAACCAAGGGATTCTACTCTGACAGAAAATCAAAATAAAAAACAAACAAACCCAAAAACAAATGCCCCCTTGTAATACCCTCACACCTTTGGCAACTGTTCAACCTGTTGGCCATAAGACATATATCACAAAATGAAGGGAAATTAAAAGCGCAACTGTCTCAGAAACGGAGCGCTTCAGAAATGTCGAGGACCTTTTTCACAGGCTGATTTATGTGTGTATGTGTGTGCATGTAGACTTAAATCCCAGTAAGAGGTTAACACACACTCCCACCTTTCTCAATATTCCACTAAATGAGAATCATATCTGAGACAATGAAATAAACATACATAAAATCAAAACAACAGGAAAATTATCAATACAAAAAAACAAAACAACAATAAGCAAGAAAATCAATAACAATAAATCTCAATTATTCCAGTGTAAGGGTTTTGTTTCTGTAAGTCAGTAAAAAAGGTTTCTGTCCTCAGGAGGTGCAAATCAAACTGATCTGCACATTCAAAAGGGGAGAAAAAAAAAAGGAAGAGAGGAAAGAAAGGAAAACATGCCAGATCATGCTGTGTACCACCAAAAGCAAGGCGAGGTGATGGGTTAGAAAAATGGCTGTAGCCCCTCCTGTAAATGCTAACCCAGGTAGAAGCGTGGGAATCAGACTGAGTGGGCTGCAGCTAGATGGGTTGGGGGGGGGGGGTCCTTCTTTGCACCGGACGCTCATCCTGCCTGGGACAGCGTGGGGGGGGTGGGCACAGAGAGAGACCAGAGGGTCAAACGGAGAGAGAAAGAAGAGGAGGGGGGACGTCCTGACTCCTCACAGGACGTAGGGACGGAGATGGCGCGGAGGCTGTCCTGGCTGGTCTATCTACTTCTCTCTCAGAGCATACACTGCCTCCCTCCCAAACTGGGAGAGGGAGGGACGATGAGTGACAAGTGAGAATAAATAAAGCAGTCTATGACATGTATGCTCATCACAGTTTAAGCAGTTTATGATACACATCTGATTCCAACAGTTTGCTAAGGTTGCCTTAGGCTGTGGTTCTCATGTTGGAGCCTTCCTCTCGTCCTTCCCTACTTTCACTTCCACACGTGTGGAATTTGTCTGTTCATCGTAGTGTTTATATCAAACAAGCATTCTCTCTTTGCTTTCATCCAAGTGCTTTCCACGCATTTGCCAAACTTTTCTTCTCTTCCTCATGTCCATCATGCTCCCTGTCACTTCCCTCCCTCACCCTCCATTCTATAGTGTGATTATATTACCCCCACCCCCACCCCCACCCTTTCTTCCTCTTCTGGAAGCCCCTCCCGTCCCTCTTAAACCACACATGCACTGATCCTCCCTCTCTTTTGTTGGGTCACTGTTTCTTCTCACGAGTGGTGATCGTGACCAGTTGCTTGGCAGCCTTGGCAATGTCGTAAGCGCACTGGATGACCTGCTGAGTGAGGAGTTGGTAGTCGACTGCAGGAGCCCCGGGCTCCGAAGGCGCCGCCTTACGGCACTCCACCTGCAGTCGGGAGGCACTGGAAGCCAACAGGCGGAGGGAACAGTGGACCGCATCCAGTGCTGGGCGCTGCAGAGAGATGGAGGCAAACGGAAAAAAGAAAGAAAAAAAACCATGGATATACAAATGTCATGAAAAACAAAGAGCGCAACACCCAGATAGAGGAAAAAGAGACAGTGTGAGAGGGGAAAAAAAAAAGAAAAAAGGACAGAGTACTTACTTTGGGGAAGAGTGACGCCATCTCTGTGACAGCAGAGTGGATCTTCTCAGAACACGGTACAAAACTGAAGAGAGAAATTATTCTTTAACTTAGGTGTCAAAACAGTGACGGAGGCATACTGAAATAGTCCTTCTGTACAACTGTCAGTCCATAGACCTAACATGGTTAAAGACTGCTGTGATAAGGTGAAAAGGAGGGAGCTGGTCCAAGAAGCAAATTTGGTTCAAGAGCAGGAGTACTCAAAGTTTTGGTGACTCAGGGAAAAAAAATGCACACAGCAAAAAGACTTCAAATAAGTGCGTATAGTGTGCCATTCTGGAGCAGTGCTGTATGCTGGTCATTTCTGTACTGGTTTATAGATTTTTAGTGAAGTTTCTTAAAACCAGCTGTATTTATCAATGCAAGGTTTAGTCTGCTATAAATAAAGTGAATAAAGGAGTTGAAACTGAAGAGAAATGCTCCCTTGGTCTCACATTACAGTAGTGCATTCTTTCCTTATTACACCTATCGTCACAGGCCCTTGGTAACCCTGGCGAACGTAAGTATGAGATTGCAAATACGAGCAGCGAAAGAGGGGTTCTTTTTACCCACAACATTCTGAGAAATTATATTTCTTATATGGCTTCCTCTAGTAAAAGCTGGAAAATAATGCTAGCGTAACAGCTTAGTTTGCTGCCACTGAAAAACCGACTTCGGATAAGCCGTGGACAGTTCCAAGCACCATTAACAACTACATTCCCACTGTGCAGCTGGTGATTATCATGCATATCAGAATTTATGATTTAAAAATAAAAAGAGAAGATACTGTCACTGGACGCTATAGCCTCTTTGGATTAATCTGATGGCACCTGAACATTTTGGTGCACCCTGGTCATGCAGTCACATGATCTCCTGTGTCCATGAGTTGCTCAGCTCACATGCCAACAGTAAAGCTTTTAAGACGGGTGTTTTTGGTGCATTTTCACTGTTTCTAAACCAGAGAAGATTTTATTTTGACCGTCAATGATATAATCGTTACAGTTTTTAAAAATCATCATGTTTCCATACATAGCTTCCTCTTCTGTTCTTTGCTCTCGGTCTTTCTTGCACAAATGTGTGATTCTGCCTCCCATAATCTAAACAGCACTTTGGCCAAGTTTCAATTTTTTTTGAACTGCTACATAAATACATTTGATCCGATTTGATATCGAGGCATTTTATGGAAGAGAAAAGGATTTCACTGCTGTTTTTCACCTACCTGTCGTGTTTGAACTCCTGAGCGGCCCTGAGCAGCTCCTGGATGTTCTTAGTCACCTGCTCAGTCTTCAGTATGACATCCTCCGTGCAGGGTAAGGTGGGGTCTGGCTCACCTGCCTCCCCACCCCCACCCTCCTCAGGCTCCCCACGACCTTCCTCTTCACTGCTGCGGCCCATACTGGAAAGGGAAAACACATTAAAACATCAATTACCACCTCGTATCGAGCACAGTAGGTGATAGTCGCAGATGAGCATTTACAATGCAAACACGGCCAAAGGCCAACAACGCCTCGTGTTTTTGTGTTATAATAAAAACTCATTGCATAAATACATTTCAAAATAAAATTCTTAGATTGGTTGGTGCTTTGTGTTAGAAAGTATTAGAGAGTAAACCTAATAAAAACAAGACTCATCATCGACGGGGATGCCCTCCTGCGACTGATGAAAATGTCAAATAAATGTAGAAGTCAGGATAACATTACAGCCCTGTTTCATAAGAGAAAACCCTTCATCTTATTACCTTCTGCAAAACAATTTTGCCCTAATCTGGAGGCTTTGCCCTCAACTTTTATCCAAGTATTAACCTTGGGTTAGGAAATACGTAATAAATACTCCAGCAAAAAATATATATTTCAGTATTAACAAAACTCATTAAATCAAAACAATTTTAAACATATTCTGTCATTATATTTAACATTTCTAAAAGTACTATTTGTAACCACATCCTAGAACAGACACAAAATATTTCATGGGAAACAAATTAGAGAAAGTACAAACTGCACTCTTGTACAAGAGTGTATACTACATAACGTCTTTCTACTCATATAATCTACAACATTAACCCAGACATAATGCATACTTACAAGGTATTCACATCATATTACACTTGTGTGTACAGGCATATGACTACATATTACACCTATGCTACATAATCATAAGGCAACCCTGTAGTTTACATTTGGGCAATATTGCTGAGCAGTAGGTATGGCTCTCATTTTGCTCAATGATGAGTCACAGTCTCTATTATTTACAGCCATGAGTCATCCCTGACCAACATGTTAGACATGCTAAGCCAATCAGAAGTTGGCATCACAGGCTGATCAATAAGGCTGCACCCTAGAACTGATGTTGAAACAGACTGGCTCTGTAGCTAGGAATTTGGGATTCCCAGGTTTCCCATTATCTAGCTACTGCCAGCTGTTCAGTGACATGGGTCAGTTGCTAGATATGGGGAATCTCACTTTCTCCACTTAAGTCAATAATGGCCAAGTAGGTATAGCCAATCATATAGCACAATATGATCACATGATTAGGCTAAGCCAATCATACATATCATTAGCATATATTATCATAGCATATCATAGCATTAGCAGCCTGAAGACTTGTTTACTCTCCACTTCAGATAAATGCATGGTACTAAACATCCAGGAATATGAATACTGTGCTGCACAATGGTAAAGAACACATATGCCAAATTTCATGGCTTAACTCTGGTTTTGGAGTCCATAGACCAGAAGGGAAAAACCCCAAAGGACAAACGCTGGACAGACGGATGGTTTGACAACAATATCCTTCCACTTTCTTTTGCGCAAGAAGATAATCAAAACTGCAAATTTACATTTAAACACTCACCTTACTGAGGTGTCGTACATTTGTGTGTTGTCGTAGTCACTATCAGTGCCACTTCCGTGCTTCTCTGGTTTAGGGACCTGGAAGAGAAACACAGCAGCAACATTATAATTATCACACAACCCAGGTCACACCTGCAGAGCTTAAGGTATACCTCCTCCCTCAAAATTCCAGTTTCTATTTGTTTCCACTTAAATGTGATGCTTTTATGCCATATTTGCTGTTAGGAGCTTTCTAACGGGATGTGAAGGGATATTCTTGTTATTGAATCTCGGGATTAGGGTCAACTGTAACAACCCCGTGAGAGACTGATTTTGAATTTTTTAAGCCAATAATCTCAACTTTCTGAATAAACTGAGTGCCGGATCACAAATGATCGGAAAAACCAAAACAGCAGCTCACCATATATCTACCCATCTCTGCAGATCCAGACAGATACGGTGCCGGACTCCCTGTACCGCCTTTCCTTATCTGTGAGGACAAAGGGAAACACAAGGATGGAGAGAGGATAAGAAAGAGATGGAGGAACACAGATGAGGCCAGAAAAAGATTAAGAAGAAATTGAAATATTAGCAGAAGGAGACATATGATGAAATGAAAAGGAGAAAGAAGAAGAATGGTGGTGGTGGTGGTGTGTGTGTGTGGGGGGGGGGGGCAGGCAGAGAGAAGTGTTTTTTTAAAAACAGTGGGCAATAAGATGAACGAGCCAGTGAGAGCAACACTGAGCAACTCGGCAGCTCGCCCATTATCTTAACAAGACTACATGCCTCGTTGCTCATCTAACAGTAAACAAACATACTGTCAAATAAACTAGCTTGTGATTGACTTGTACACATCACACAGCATCTAAAAGGAAAAAAAATACTACCCACATTTAACGCTAATGCTGATCTTTGAAAATACAATGCATAATAAGTAGATACACTGTGAGAGAACACTACAAGATGAAATGGCAAACAATGCAATGACAGACAGAATGCTTACATCCAGGGGATGCACGGCTGCACTGCAGTGAGCAAGGAACAGGCGGGTGAAGAGACAGACAGACAACAGACAAACAGGTAAATCTTTGTGTAAAGAAATGGTGAACTGGTCACCGAATCATTGCAGTGGTGAGTTGTTGTGTCTGCATTCTGTATCTCTATTAACATGCTGTAAACTAAAGGCTGCTGAACTGCTCACCTGGTTGTCTGCAATATCAGAAACTTACACAAAAACAAAAACAGGCTTTTTTTTTTTTTTAATTGGTGGGTGGTTAAACAAAAAATTCGATTTGTTTGTGTGTGCTTCTGTGCGTGAGAAAGATCCCAGCATTTCCAGATTAAGCAGCTGTCCAGCAGCAGAGAGCAAACTGAGAGGTCAAATGGGCTGAAAAGGTCAAAGTGTGCAGAGCAGGCTAGACAGCAGAGTATCAGAGGCTTTGCCAGGCAGCAGAACAGATTAAACGATCCTTATTTCCCCCCCCCGTCATCATTCTCCTTCAGGTCACACTTATGCACTCCACCATTTATAAGATTAAAAAGCTCAACATTACAAATCTTTTTGGACACACGACAAAACTTCCTTAAAATGGATTTGTGCACAACTGGATCTTTTGAAAAAGAAGGATTCGGAACTGAGATGCAAGGAGAAAGAAAGGGAAAACGGAAAGATCAGGATCAGACCATCACCTATTTATCAGGCCAAAGACAGGCAATCAGAGCCACCAAAACGAAGGTGGCAAGTGGAAAGGGGACAGGGCCGTTCTAACTTACGCTGGCTGTGTTGAGGGGCTGCAGGCGAGGTGCCAGGGAGTCCAGGACTGGGGGACCGTGGGCCGTGGGGCCAGGGGCTGCCCCTGGTTCGTACATTGAGAAGGCCTGGCGTTCCCTTCGGTGGGGATGGGAGTGGGGGGCAGCCGAGGAGGGCACTGAAAGCACCGGTGGGTCCCCTCCTGGCCCAAATCCACCCACTCCTCCTCGCATCCCAACCCCTGGCCAGTGACTTCCTGCTCCCCCACTTCCTCCTCCACCAGGTCCCCCTACCCCATGGCCAGCTGTTCCCCAGCCTGCTGGCCCCCCCGTAGCACACTGTTCTCTGTCTGCATCCGGGTGATCTAAAGGAGAGGAGGAAGGCAGCAGGGAGGGATGAGAAAATGGAGGGATGGAGGGAGGGAGGAACATGGGAAGGTTGAAGGTAATGGGGGGGGGGGGTTCAACTGAATGGTCAAAAAACAAGCATCCATATTCAGGCTCATACAGGGCTTCACACATTAAGTCAGTACTGATGGGGGATGCAATACACTCCAATAAGCTGGGACTGGGTCCTAGGGAAGGGGTGGAGGTCTACAGTACATACCTGAAAATATACATTCGTGTTCAAGGCTCAATGAGGGGAAACTGATGGCTCATCTGCACTGAGGTACTAATGCCTAGCACCTAATTTCACACATTTGTTATTTACAGTGTTTTTTTTGTGTTTTTTTTTTACTGAAAAGAGCATATTTGCTTCAAATCTTAATTAAATCCTCAGTGATGTGAGAAGATCAACACATACACGAATAGCATAAGTCGACACCAGCAGCCACTAATGAACATATTAGGGAAATGACAATGATTCACGGGAAAACAAAAGATGCAACAATGACCACCACATTAAGCTCCATCAAAAGTAAAAAATAATAAAATGAGAATGGGAAGTCGTAGGACTCGGGCTTCATACAGGAATGAAACCAGCTTTAGTTTCTATATAGCACTGGAAAGCTGTCACCAAATGTATCTTCCGGCTCTGGAAGATAGCAGTGTAAGAAAATAACACCCTGTCAGGAAAAGATATTAATTAATTATTCTCTTTCTGTCTGAATCTTTGTCTCTTCTACCAATCTGTCGTGTGTTCTTCAGTACGTCGTTACCTATCAGATCTTTTACTTCCATTTCTTTGTTCATCTTTCTAAGAAACAACACAGGTTTTCTTGCATCTCTCTTCCCTGTCTGCAGTTGCCGATTCAAATTTTAAAACTTTATTTGTCTGACTAGTCACTGCCCATCCACTCGTTCCACCTTCACTCATCCTACCTCCTTCTGGAGCCGCCGGAGCTCCTCGCTCAGGTTGTTGTTAACCTTCATCAGCTGCTGCACCTTAGCTTCTGAGGAGGCCAAAGCCTTCTTCACCTCCAGATACTCTTGCAGAGTGATGGGACCATCTGACAAGTCCGAAGAGTCCATGCTCTGGATCGATGGGACATATGGGCAGGTGGTCAAATGGGTAGAAAGACAGGGAGAGAAGCAGGCAGGTGAAAAAAAACCCCACAGGCAATCTAAGGAAATTCACACCGTTATATTTCAATGAATTCTTTCAATGTTCTCTATTCAGTGAAAGTCATGCATTAACACCATTCCAAATGTGGATGTAATTTATGTATTTTTCTTTTAAGCTGTGGAGAAACAGAGCCATGGCTGTGTGACAGGAAGAGGCCTGGCTTGAAGGCAGGATCGCACACATATATGCAGACAGTAGACCTTTAGTTCTCGCTCTTAACACACTAATCCCCCTCACATCATGTAACCCTGCAGCCTGTTCAAATTCAGCCCTATCCACTCCCTAGAACTAAACAATATAGCCTTTCTGCTTGCCATTCATACACCTCACTCCCCTGCTTCA
Organism: Pterophyllum scalare; assembly: GCA_024447675.2. Classification (NCBI taxonomy): domain Eukaryota; kingdom Metazoa; phylum Chordata; class Actinopteri; order Cichliformes; family Cichlidae; genus Pterophyllum; species Pterophyllum scalare. The sequence goes on along the minus strand of JAMQGT020001309.1, from coordinate 62,661 downwards.
TACTAGCTCACAGCATACTTCAGTGCAGTGAGCACTGTAAAACAACACATCCATAGGTTTCTTTAGATGAAAAGTCAAAGTAGTAGTAGACCCTCCAGCTTGCCAGCAGTTTTACCCTGTGAGCAAAACAAGTTCACACAGAAAGAAGCTGCTCACTGGTTTAGCTTCATTTCCACTCCCACATTATTTTTCTTTCCTTTGTATCTTACTCTGTCTCCTTCTGTGTTTCCCTCCCATTACACATGCTCTCTGTGTATGAACAATGCCGACTCTGACAAGGACCCAAAATAGCTGATGATGTCACTCAGGAGCTATGTGGCAGCCATCACTGTGGCCACTTTCCGCAAAGCATGTTGGGAGAAGCAGTCATTTAAGTCATTAAACTGTGGAAAAGCTTTGCTTACTAATACAACTGCTTTTCTAATAAATACAGACACAGAGGCAAAGGAAGCTTATCGAAATGGTAAACAACAAGTATGCAAGCCATACAAGTAAGGTAAAGGGAAAGCTTCTATTTTTATTAAAAATAAGCTATCTGGTTTTGTGTGTCTTTAAGTTCTATACCTTTGCACGGTTGCTCCGTTGTGTGTTGTTGTTGTTCTGTGTGGTAAGCTCGCTGTCTGTGTCTTCGTCAGAAGCTACGCTGTCGTAGTCGTGCTGGTCATCATCAATGCCCAGGTCCAGCGGGTCTGGTGAGGAGGAAGGAAAAAATGTGCTAATTTATTATGGTTTTCTTTGAACATTTTATAGTAACGCTCTCTCCTGGGAATGCTCCAAGTAATAACAGTGCTAACTGATTTTGACCAGCCATTTCTTTCTTAATGGACGGTTTCACATAAGATCAAGCTGTCAGACAGGAGCCATTCTCTTATAACCACAATGCTGCTGTTGATTCGAAAAGTTCAGATAAATTTTTTTTTTTTTTTTGCATTTTAAGGTTTTTCATTGTGCAGTAATGTATTGATATAAATCGATGAATGGGCATCTGCACATCCTGCATATTAATCAAGTTAGGTGGCATTGCCTTAAAACTTTAAAGTCATCAGTGCTACTCTGTCAAGCCCTTCCTCCCAGGCTCACCAGTAGGGCTGAGACCTTTGCCCTGCTGTCTCCTTTTGGCGTCACTCAAGATGTCAATGATGAGGGTAGCAAACTCCCGGGCGTTGAAACGTGCGAGCTTCTGACGACCCTGAGAGAAGAACCAGCCAGGAGTTACTCAAACACATGCACGCACTGTCATCAAAGCCTGAAATTCTTTTATTTATTTTTTTCCAATCATGAGCTGAGTGTGAGACAAATACAATGGAGCCCATAGTCAGTGGTTTGGTGCCTGTGCGACTACTGTGGTCAGCTAGCATGTGCTGTGGAAAAACACAGTCATACTCTCAATGCACACAGGAACACAACATGTGCAAAGGAACATAAACTGTGCAATTAGGTTAACATCTTGGCATCTGCATAAGAACATAAAATGGCCAATTCCTACCAAAGTGTAAAACCACTCATAACACATCACACTGAAACACAATATAAAGTAAAAACTTCAACTCTAAAGATGTGAGATTTTTCTGTTTTCAACCATAAATAGCAGCGTCTGACCACAGTGAACTGCCCAATCAGGGGAAAGCAAACGTGGCGATGTGGGTGTCTTTCTTTCTGTGTACGCGTACACTTGGGTTCAACAGCATTTACATCAGAAATGAGCCACACAGATGACTATAAACTTTGAGAGTGGACTTGAGATTTCTCTCTCCCTGACAGAGAGAGTGAAGGAAAGAGGGGGTGGGGGGGCAGAGAAGGATTATGCTGTCACAGCTGAACAACATCCGTTGCCAATTTCACACTCACTCTCACCCCCCCCAAAAAGAAAAAACAAAAACACAAACTGCCAATCTTAGATATAACTATTTTCTCTTTTTTCCCTCCAAATGTGTTTCTATTCAGTCATCACAAATGTGCATGAGTATGTGTACAAGTGTGTGTTTACCTGGTTGCGCGTTGCAGAGTATTCAGGATTGACTGGTAGGAAAGGGACTGCACTACGTTCTGTTACCAGAGTGCTGTGGTTCTGAGTTGTAAGCCACACTGGAGACAAAAACATAAAGCAAAAAAAAAAAAAAAAAAAATATGTGAGTGCGCATCCAAGCAACAAGGTCACCCACGTCCAACGCGCAGTCCATCCACCCACACACACACAGAGATATAAACAAAGTACAGGAAAGCTCTTACAACGCAGTTTTGTGCTGTGAGCCCGCCCGCTGTGTGCTGCTGGGGTGCATCGCTGCTACTTACCTGCGTGCTTCTGTCAGAAAGCACTATTTGACTGTTGTCAACACTGAAGGAAAGGGAGAGAAGAAAAGGAAAAAGAGAGAGAGCCGAAGAGGAGGAGAGAGACTTAAGAATTTGCGAGGCACTTCCTCGCTCCAATTCTCCTCCTCCTTCACTCGCTACATTTGGCCTTCCTCTCCGACTGTTTTTCCCTTTTCTCCTCACTCTGTCCTTCAAGTTCATTTCCTTTCAGTGCTCATTTTCTTCCCTAAGCTTCACCTCAGAGTTTATACGTTTTCTAGTTTGTTCCAACATCAATTTAATTCACACAGGGAAAAGGTCAAAACACACACACATACCCAGACAGACTTATCTTACAGAGTAGAAAAGGAAGCGATAAGGCTCACCTGCATCGTTTTCTCTGCGATCCACCTCGTCGTAGACATCCATCGCTAATTCCTCAAACAGCCGATTGTTGAGCTGTCACACGCACACACACATAAATGCCTTATTTTCTCCATTCCGTTCAAAAACTGTAAAAAAGCAGCTCAGTCCATTGCTTTTGACTCCTGATGCTAATCTGTCCTGTACAATGAGCTATGCAAATTTCACTATTCAACTCACCGCTTGGAGCTTCTTCTTGGCAGCCTTGGCCAGTTCTGAGAGGTCCAGACTAAAAAGAAAAAAGAAAAGATGGCAGTCAGACAGACATCGTAAATAAACAGTTTAATAAAGAAACAGAGGGGGGAGGGACAGGGAGGGAGCTATGAGATGGAGATAAGAACAAGAGGTGATGAGGTGTAGTTTTTCTAGATAAGGAGGGAAGGTGGGTATATCTGGGGTGGGATAACTTGTTCTAATGGTGACTGCTGGTCAGGGGGCAACAAAAATATAAATATAAGTTGGCTTTCTCACTTTATGCTGCTGTAATCTCAGAGCCGTTAAGATTGTGACACAGTGAGATTGCAGAGATGAAAAGAGCATTAAAGTGTTAAAGACTGATCTAAAACTCTTTAGATACACTTAACAGTTTAAGACAAACTCTTGCTGTGGCCAGATATGTCACTAAGAATATATGCTAAAGTAAAATTTGAATATAGAGAAAAGCCTGGTGTGATTCACCCAGGGACAGCAATCACTCAAGCCCTCAAACACACTGCAGTCTTTTAGCCACTAGACATCTGGATCATCTACATCTGTCTGAAACTACACAGCTTTATAGTCTAGAGATAACTGTTTGATGACATTCAAGAAATGGTAGATGCATTCTGGGATACAAGAGAGATGAAAGTGTACAGAGAGGAGGCCGAAATCAAGAAAGAGATTCTGGGGAAAAACGAACAAGGAAAGTAAAGATACCTCTGTGTCGGGCACTTAGGACGAGCTCTGGCTCCACCAAGCACAGCAAAATGGAGAACAGAACACAAGTGAGAAGAAGGAAGAAACAGAGAAAGAGGGGGAAGAGAAGCCACATGAAAACAGCTTTAATTGTTGTTATCAAGAGGAACCATTCACCAGAACAGAACAGATGCAAGTGGAGTTAGATGACAGCACAGAAGTAAGACCCACTTCAGTAACAAACAGATTTGGAGGTGCAACGTGTGCATTTGTGCAAATATTTTTGAACTACAACTGAGAAAAACCCAGCTCCCATCAAATGTGTGAAAGATGCTGTGCTAAGAAATTTGCCAAGGCCCGAGCACTTGTTCATCTTCCAAATCTACCCTGCAGTTCAGCATTACTTAACCAAGCACGCATCAAGTATCCACCTCACCGAAGTTACCTGAATTTACAGTGTAGGGCCAGCGTAATAAGGACTTCTTTATCTAACTCCTTTGTGGAGGCTATGGTGCCACCCTGTGGTCAGAACACTAAATTATATCAATAAATACATGCCAGAGAGAGTGAAATGAAGCAGTCACAGAAGACAAGTTAGGCAGCTGCAAGTTTACTAATACAATTTTGTTTTCGTGCAATTAAACCACAACAGGCATGCAACTGTTCATAATCAACAAAATTAATCACGTGGTCCATACCTGTCTGCCATTTGAGGAATGATATAGTGGCCATTCTTGTGATCTGGAGGAGAGAAGAGGCTTCTTAAATCTAACACAGGATGTCACTCAAGTCAACTGCTGTGCTTAAAGGCATGCAAGGAGAACAAAGGCAGGTAAAGTGGTGCATTGGGCTACCTGGACGCCGACCGCAAAGGTAGAAGGCTAGCCTGTCCGTCAGCTCATACTGACACTCTACCAGACGCTCTGCTAGCTCTATATGGCCTGCCTGCCTGGAATACAAACACATACACACAAAAATTTTTCTTTTTTTAATGTTTTGTTTACCATTAGATGATTCAATTCCAGAGTTGAAGGGGTCTAAATGCAGTTTTCGTATTTATTGAAGTGTGCTTTCAATGTCTTGTACCTAGCGTAGTCCATAGGTGTGCGTCCATTAATGTCAGGCGATCCAGGGTCTGCACCATATACCACTAGCAGCTCAGCCTGCAATATCTGGCCTGCCTTGGCCGCAACGTGAAGCGGGGTAGTGCCTTTCTCCTGCAGGTAAACATGGACACACACGCATAAACACAATCACAAAAAGAGGCCTGGCATAAAAAGACTAACTGAACAGCAATGCTAATTACGAGATGAAATGTCAGTCAGCAAGTAGATTTTTCCTGACCGGGTGAAAGAAGTTGGCCTGAGCGCCGAGGGACAGGAGCCGAAGACACGTCTCTAAACTTCCTGTCCGCACACTCGAATGAAGTTGCTAATGGGGGGGAGACAGGTAGAGAAGAGAGAAACAGGGAGAGTTAGAGGCGGAAAGATTAAACAACACGGAGAGATAGAAACAAACTGAATTCCCTTATTAGCCCAAAGATGCACCACAGTTCTAGAGATGATTGTTGCATCCTGCTGTGTCGTTCAGATCACTCCCTGCTGAGGTGTGTGTGTGTGTGTGTGTGTGTGTGTGTGTGTGTGTGTGTGTGTGTGTGTTGGGGTGGGGTGGGGGGGTTTATAAGTGAGAGCATCTGTGTGTGTTTACGCAAGTGCACAAGTACATGTTTATGTGCTTTTTCTACTTTCTACATTTCCTACTAACACTCATAAATGAAACAACCTTTGTGCTCAGACACCCTGCTCCACAGTATGGCTGTGTCAGCAAAGGCTAATTAACCTGAACTCATAACATCCCATCCCTCAGCTGAGTATAGAGTAACATTAGTGCACAGATAGATAATAGATAATACTGGTTTTCTATTATCGTCCACACAAATGCGGACTCCTTTACTCAGTGCATAAAACAAAAATTGCGCATATATCTACAGAGGACAAAATGCAGTTTTGCCAAGGTAAATTATTTTCTTATTGTTAAATACTGCTTAATGTATGTGCTTTGGGGGGAAAAAGGCACACATGCACGTCAGTGGCTGTGGAACACTTTTTTCTTACCTTATTGAGATCCTTAGTGGTGACGCCATCATCATCACGACAGGGCAGCTTGTGCACGAATGCAAGCATCTGATATTTGGCTCTGATGAACTCTGACTTGGTGGGACTGCACAGGAGGAGAAGGTAAAATGGTTAGCAAAAACCTGAGCCTCAAAGGGAAACGAGTTCATGTGAGAACAAAATATCTTGATGCAATCGATTCCATTACATTACACACACTTCTGATGGCCACTCTGATGGATTCTCGTGTTTGCAAAACACCCTTCGGCATCATGACTGCATACACATAACACCCCCCCCCCACCTCCACCCCCACGGGATTTGAAGCCTAACTCAAGGAAAGGTGATTTTGCTTTGACTTCATTTTTCTCTTTCACCCCCTCACTCTCATCAAATAAAAGGTTAGATGCCTTTCTGTGTGAGGTGCGAGGGGAGGAGGGTTCCCTCACATTTTACTTCCTAATTGCAGACAATGCTGTAATAACAGAGAAACATCCCCCCAGCAGTAATAAATGATCTCCATGGTGAACCAAACTGATGGGTTATGACTAGGTTCCTGCTTGTTTTACATAAATGGATAGAGAAATAAATTTGATGAACACTGCAGAGATTTTTTAAGAGGCACACTAAACTTCCAGTTTCTGCTGAAAAGATATGAGCAAATATTTTTCCTGCGGTTCCCAATCTCATGACTGTCCCAAGCCATATTTCAACCCAAAACGCAGTAACGTACTTAGGAATAAATACTGGGTGCAACTGTTCTTCACCACAAAAATAAATAAATAATATGCTCACAAAGGGACAATAATTTCTCTGTGTCCTAATGTGTATTTTGAGCCTGTATGCCGTGGACTTACTGCACTTTGTCCTGGGGGTTTGGTTTCCTACGGCCACTCTGCACCTGAGCAGGATCCAGGAGACTGTGTTCCCATATGGAGTTGGCCCCGTTACTGGCCAAGGTCTGAACCATCTGAAACACAAACACACGCACACACAGAAGTGACTCGGTGATGGTTTGCTGTCATGAGTAGTTTTATAAATGTCAGCGTAAAGCAGTGTTGGTAGAGTTTATCAAACTGAAGAAAAACTGTGTTAACCTCCCAGCTAAACTGACTGGTAATGACAGAAAATTAGGTTTCAGCATTGTGGAAAAAAATAAGCAATATTCTCTACTCCGAGACGCTGGGAGCCTGTCTGCTGAAGGCACGACAACTACATCAGCCTTTGAGGCGACTATTCTCTGAACCTTTACAAGCTTGAAAACAACTGAGAGCCACAGATATCCTGTTGTTAGAGGTGCACAGGGCTCAAAACACCATCCTGCCAACATCTAAATGATCTTTTATGCTTACAGAAGACAAAACTAAGTCCAAAGTAACAGCAACTTTACATTTTACAGGAAGGGCAATGGGTCCCTGATCGTGAGCCACATTTCATTCCATATGATTGCTAAGTGCTGCACATCGATTATGTGTATGTGTGTGTGTATTTCTGCTCAGGTCACAAGACCAATATAACATTACATTCACTAACATTAGCTAATGTTACATGAAAATAATGCTATTCTACACCAATAAAATCACATTAGAGGGCTGTACCTCTTTCAGAAAGCAGAAGCCTTACTGTGGACTGCTGATGCTCATGTGCTCACAGTCATGCTATAAGTATGACTCCAGAGTATCACTGAGCCGTGACCAGCCAGAAAATCCCAAAGAAATTAGTTTATTAGCATAATTCAGTATTATATAGTTCACAGTCTAGTGATTTCAGTAATGATTTTCTAAAATCTACAATGTGTTACAAAATCAAGCTCTAAATTTCCTTCAGTAAAGCCGCAATACAACTCCCAATACACATTTGTGCTCTACACTGGAATCAAAACTGGTTATAAAACCAGTAAAGCCAAAAACTCCCACACTCCTCATGCCTTCTTAATTACAGGATGAAGCTAAAGCAACACTAAGGAGCTCAACCTGTATTTTGGTTATACCGAAACAAACACAGATATACAACATGAACACAGAGAGAGATGTACAGATCAAAGTTAAACTATGGTAAAAATACAAAATAAACACAAACTGCAGTAAATGTGCATTTGCATCTTCTGAGCTGACTAAGATTTCTGCAGTACTGCTTCTTTCTAAGGCACTATTCTGGATACTGTATTTGCTTCAGCAGCCCTTCCCTATTTTTGCTTCCTTCACTCATTTCTCAGCCTTACCTGCAGTAGGGAAGGAGGCCATCCGCTGTGCCTCAGGTGCTTGACTATGGAGATATGGCGGCCTAAACTGCGGTGGACCGAACAGCATTCATCGCAGATCAGGACCCCTCGATTGATACTGGTCCAGCCTGGATCTGACAGACAGAAAAAGGTAGAAAACATGAGGGTGTTTGTAAGCATGCTGTGATTGATAATTACACTTTGCAGCTTCGTTAAGACTATCAAGTGCTTTTCATCCAGGCTGCATGAACATATGCATGAATATACACACTGCATGATGTGGGTGGTCTAAATTACAGTTTACTAGACAACTATAATGCCATTTTTTTTCCCATGCAAGAGGTGTACTCTACCCACACTGCTACTCTTTTTAGACTTCATTCAACATCAAGTCAAACATATGTTCCTTTTATAGGTCTTTTCGCCATTTCTAAGCTCGCCAAGGAGTCTTTAATGAGATATATGCAAAACCACAGAGTGGATAAAATAAAGATGAGTACCAAAATAAAGAGCAAACAAACAGTGATCCTCTATCACCATGACTCCAATTAAGTTTGCAAGTCTTATACATTTCTCAACTTCATGAGCAGCTGTTTTGTATAACGCACATTAAGAGCAAAGCAGGAGGCATATGTCAGTAATGAATCAAAGAGTCGTTTTAACAGAACTGCCTTGTAACTGAGAGGATTTTGGAATAAAAACAGTTGCTGAGAGGAAAAAGGTGATAAGAACAAATTAGAATTTTTGTAACCATAAGCTCTGAAAACTGACTTAACTTATGTAGAAATAAAGATGTTAAAGCACAACTATGTGGACAAATAAAAGAACCACACACACACACAGAATCACAGCCAGAGGATGTTTTGGTTTAAGAGTTATTTGAAACCCTTAATCATCACTATCACTTAAGCACCGACCAATATACTGTAGGACATTTAAGATCAATGCTGGTATTTGGTGATTTCAAATTGCAATATTCCAATATATCGGCCGATATTTTTTTCCCCGTTACTTTCAGACACGTGAAACACAAAACAGATTTCCCTAACATTTGTTACGGGTAGTTATTTATTTACACTCTGTTTGACTCAGCTGGCTAGTTGTGTTTGTTGCAGTCCAAACAGGTGTTACCAACAGGGCAGCTGCAGACTGCCCTCTGATGGATAAAATATGCGACAGAAACATTTATCATCCATTATTAATGCTAGATTAGCAAAGATTAGTAAATAGGCAATATACTGGTGGTCCATAATATCGGCCTGCCAATAAATTGATTGGGCTCTAACTGACTGTAATCAATTTTTAGTTCTTTCTGTGAAGAAAAAGCTCTCTATAAATAAAGTCTACCTGAGGAAAATTACACACGTATAAACGAGAAAAAGAATCTCTCATAAAAGATGCACTTTTAAAATGTACATGGTTCTGCAAATATACAAGTTAGCTCAGACCATTCAGTCATAAACATTCTGGAACGAGATAAGTTGTACTTCACTGCCATCACCAAATGTCACTAGTTTATGACAGTGGCTTGGTTTTTTTTACATACAAAATTCTAGAGAAAACACTTTTGTTTAAGAGAAGGAACATATCTCTAAATGGGTGCAAATGCAGTGAGGAAGTGAGGGGAAGCAGCAAAGGCCAGTGCCAGTCCAAAGACACTTAAAAGACAAAGTCTGGATCATGGTTCCACCCTCAGGACCCTGATGTGATGAGCGCCTCACAACTGCAATATCCAAAAACAAAAAGCACACCATTCATGCCCAAATGCACTGGTCACATGCAGGTTGGGATAAAACTGTCTGGGTATTAGGGTATTAATGGAGCTAAAATAGTCCATCATCAGACGAACTGACATGCTTAAAGTCTTTTTGCCTGCACACACACACACACACACACACACACACACACACACACACACACACACACACACACACACACACACAAAGTAGCAGGAAAAGCAAAATGGCTATAGCCTAGTTTGGAGCAGCAGCCCGTAGGCTTTGAAGGCCGGACTGCAGCAGTTTAATTCCTTAATCTGTGTAATAAATATAAAAACTCCCACAGGCTAGGCTATCTGCTAAATTGATATCAGGCTACGTCATTAAGCTATTATAACTGGATAGACTATTAGCAATGCTGTATTGGTGAACTCTGCCAAATGTTGTCTAAGCTCTGCCTAATTCATCAGTACTGTATCAACATTTGTTTTTATAAGTGTCAAGTAAGCCTGCACAAAAAATGAGCGTTAGCGGAGGGTAAAATCTGGCAACATGTTGCACACATTTGCATACTTTGACTGTTAAATGGGTTGGTTTTCAGCAGAAGAGATTAGCACAGGCTGGTTTGTGCATCACAACTCTGAATAACCATTTTAATAAAGTGTTTAATTGTGGTAAGTGTCAGTCTCCTGGTTTTACCGAGGCATTACTTCTAAATTTATCCAAACACAGCAACGAAAGCAAAGCCCAACAACGCTAACACGACTTACGGACTCAGCCCCACTGTTAAACTGTTCTGAATGGTTGCACAAGAGTCTCAATTTCCTAAACAAATGCATCTGTGCTCAATAAAAGAGTTTACTATCGTGACGACATGATTCATTGTCGTTATAAACTGTGCAGACTGCCATGGTGTGATGTTAAAGGCTCCTGAGGCTTGGCTAGGAACGGGAGTATCAGTTGTCCTTTGTGGCCATGCCATCGAGTTATCCCCAGTATAACACAAAGCTGGGTAGTAGGGAGGTGGCCTGTCACCAGTGGCTAGGTCAGCATTTTGCAGAAAGCACTGCGTGCGTGTGTGTGCGTGTGTGTACGCATGTCGCAAGGAGGGGCTACATGCAGAGAGATGTTGGTGGTAGAAGAAATGCACAGCTTGTAACAGGTACACAAACAAGCCATCTGCCATTGTGAATTACTTATTTTGGCTAGTAAATAAACTACTGCTTTAAAACTTTATCTTTTCCTAAACATGACTAATCTGCTATGGATACTGCACAGTAATTATTCTTCAAGTTAATATAGTATTCAAGGAATGGGGTTCAACTGAGTTTCATTAGTGTGTAAAAAGTAACTGAGGGGGACACAGAAAAGCCAAACAGGTGCTGCGTTCACAACTCAGGGAAGAGGATCAAATCATAAATGAGAAGCAAGATGCAGAATACAAGGTTTTGAACACTGAACTATAGCATATAGACACTTTGCAAACCCATAGAGCTATCAAGGGTAGCAGCTGTCATAAGGGCAGCTGCTGTGATACATGTACACAGGAATGAGCACAAGCAAAGCACACAAGATCACCAATGATTACCACAGTAAGTGCATGTGATGCTACATACAAAGGGTTTTATTGGCATTGCCTATAAGTCACTTTCTAACAAACACAGATGGAGCCAAAGGAGGAGGGACACTAAACTACAAATATGGATGCTCACTGTAGTGGACAAAGCTACACCCTGAACAGTATAAATTATTACCCTTTTTTTTTACTTTGTGTTGGACTAGATTAAAGATTCCCCTATGGGCTGGCTTTAAATGCATTTTCTTCTGTGAAGCTACGGGTATTACTTATTTCAGATTCACGTTGAATTACGCTCTAATTCAGGGCGACGGTAAAGTGAATTTTCTCCTCTCAATTCTTCACAGCATTAGTCACCGTTTTATTACTAAACTGTGTAATAGGCTGGGAAATAAGCAAGCTAAATAGACATAAACTTTAGGCGAGTTACGTTTCTGATATTTTACTGTAATTATTTAAAAAAAATACGCCAAATGTCCTTAAAACTACGAACTAGCAGCCGATGCTTTAGCTGAATCAGCTCGGCAATAACTTGGCGTTTAGCAAAAGTTAGCTAAAGTAGCTAGCGTCACAGCTAAGCTAGCAGTGTAAAAAGAACACAAACTCCAAAAGCCACGGGCAAGTGCTAACAACAAGGTAGAGGCTTTTTAATATAAATGTGGTATTACATATTAGGACACTCGGGCTAATATGAAAACTTGATAACAGCCAGCTGCATAGTGACTCAAAATCGCCAGCTCGCTAGCCGAGCTAAGCTAACGTGCTCTGTCCCGGTCACGAAAATCAAAACAAACGTTTCTCGGAGTAGGAAGGCAGCATAAATCTGACACTGCGATCTTCTACTGCCGCAGATAAACTGCTCGTTCTCGCATATGGCCGTAGTCAAATAAATACACCTATCACGTTGTTCAATGACTCGCATTAACGCTGAGCAGCTGTTAGCTAAAGATATTTCCCGTTGTGACAACACGCCTATTTTTTCAGTGTTTATTTTGGGCCTAAACGACGCTTTGCAGCCCTGGCCGTTTTCCTGCTCTGCAGACCCTCTGACAATGACAACAACTTCGGCCCTGTTCGTCCACCACGTCGCCTCATCGACGTATTGTTCTAGTCTTGTGGTCTGTTTTCATGTATTTGATTTTATTGTTTTCTATCCCCCCTACCTGGCGCACTGCAGTCGGCGCAGACTTCTGTTCTTTGTAGCTTTCTTGACATCTCGAAAGTGGCTGAAATCGAGAGGTGGATGTCGGCGATGATGTGAATATTCGCCCGTCTTCCCCCCGAGCTACAGACCGACGTCTGCCGTCAACCGATGCGGCCCCTGAATCCCCGGAAGCCGGGTGGTGTTGATCGGCTTTTCCCCGGCCAGCTGACGACTGAGCTTCCCGTTTTTTTTTTCTTGTTTTTTTGTTTTTTTTCCAGTGGTGTGTTCGCCCACGTTCACTAATGAACTCCAAGGCTGGATCCAAGTTATGTGAGCATTGTTAATCTGTTTGTATAAAAGACCTCATCTCGGAATATTACCCCAGTAGTAAATCTTTTCCCTGCGTTGCCTTCAACCCACCGAGAGACGGCAGCTCGTTACCTGTCAGTTTCCGCGCGCGCGCTCATACACACACACACACACACACACACACACACAAACACCCAACATCCCTCCAACCTAGGAAAGGGAGTGATGACCCTGATATCCTTAAAAGTGACTACAGGACTACAGCAAGGTCAACTAAATTCACACTGACTGAAAAGTTGCCAGATGTTAACCAGAAATATTCAGCAGCAACATTAAAGTGAAACACGTTTGTTGCTATCCTTGTTTTTTCATTTATCTGTTACACACCTGCTAACACAGTTTATGACATCAACAGAAAAAATCTTATGAATTACATTTAAAAAAAAGGGCATAGGGCAAAAGCAATTAAAAGTTAGGCTTTAATTTAAAGTTTGATGAATTTTGGTTTTTGCTGCGCACTCCGATCCTCTCTATAGTACGCCTACATCATCTTCATAAGACTCCTGGGGAGGGGGGCGTATGCTATGCTGGCCTGGTTTACTTTAAACACCCGCATCATTTCGATTTCTTTTTCTTTTTCACGAGGCATGTGTTTTATCAGAGCCCTGACAGCGGATTGGCTGAGTGTGCGCCCATTTCATTGCAGCTTGTCAATGCATCTTTCTCAGTCACCACCGGATGGGAGGAGAGGAGGAGGATAGATGCGTTAGAGTAGGCAGGGGAGAAAGAGCGAGGAAGAGAAAGCCAGAGGAGGAGGAACGAGTGGATAAGGAATAAAGGTGTAACCCAATCTATTGAGACAATCAAGGGAGGGCTTTTTTCCCCTTTCCCTCTTTCTTTCTTACTAAATGGTTTCATGTGGCTTTGGCGTTTATTCTAAGCAGAGCGAGCAGGGAATCATCCACTGTTTCTGACGCGTAAGGTTGTCCCTACACGCCTTTTGGGCATCACTACCGATGGAGGATGATAGGACTAATTGTATAGCGTAAATCTATGACAAAGTATTCTTACAATCCACAGTGAAGAAAGAGGAGGAGGAGGCAAACTATGATCCGAGGATGATTTCTGCTAAGAAAACTCCGGAGAAGAGTCGTTATCCTATCCACTATCTGGTGTGGCACAACAAATACCGACAACTGGAGAAGGAGCTTGGAACGAACGAGCAGGTGAGAAGGGGGGGGGGGCATTTTTATTTCCCGATACTGACATATTTTACAGGCGATTATAGGTATGTGGATCCATAGCTTTCAATGATGGTGGAAAAGATGCCATCCACGGAGCACCTCATTTAAGAACCTGGCCAGTATTAGCGCAGTTAATTGCTATAGGGTGGAGGGTGACACTTGTAGACCATATTGTACCCTCGAATCTGCGCTATTTTCTTATTGCCATTCATTTTTTAATCATAGTGTGACACAATAGGCTATATTCACACAGGTACTGGAAATAACCCATCCTCCCAGTAATTTAAATATGTACAGGAAGTTGTGTCAGGAGTTTATTCCGGGAAAAAAATATGGGGTTGCACTCTGTGTGTGCGTGCGTGCGCACGCGTGTGTGTAAGCAGCATTATTGTTACTCAAAAGTGTAGGCTCGCCACCTTCCTACCAGCACCTAAACCATTTGTGAGTGGGTGAGACAATGCAGATACTGTAGCATGTGGGCGAACAGTTGCCAGCCACCACAGTAAATACAGTAATAGAATCATTAAGGTACACTATGGTCGCCAAAATGTGATATATGCAGTAATGGAGGCATATTTTTCACAGCTGTACAAAAAAAAAAAAAGGGAGGGACCAGATAATACTGTGTGTCATGTGAACAGATTCTGGTGAATTCAAACTAATGTACAGAAAGACTTCCACATCATGTAGAAGATGCGCTGCAGGTTAGCAGCTGTGAGTGCTTGCATCATGCACCGTTCTCAAGCCATCACATTTCTACACGTGTGTGCAAACATTTACGCATGCCTACACATGCACACCCGGGTACCTTCATGTGGTTATAAAATTATAACCTGGGAAACCATTTCTTTAGACCAAAATGGTAAACCACAGTTCCCTGTATTTACAGTAACACATTGTGGTAATGACATATACCATTTAAACCCTCACCATAATAATAACAAATGTAAAATACATTGCACGCCTCACAGTTAAGAGGCTCCAAGAACAGATCTCTCACTGCGTTTCATGCACAGAGGGATTGGAAATGAATCATGTGAGCTCTTGAGGCAGAGGAGACAAAAACTTTTCAAACCCTAAGAATTTTTATGCCGTGCTGGCTGAGCACTTAATTAAAACTGGAAGGGCACTCAGAGAAAGCTCTCCTCATTCACATCCAGTCACTAATCATGCAGTTTTAAAGAATCTGAAACCAAAAATGGGCTGTCAACGCCAATGATTACACAAAATCTACGGAGAAAACATAGCTCACCAAGGTATGGCAAGTGTGTGTAAATGTGTGCAGGCAAGTGGGTGTTCACTCAAAAATTGGTTTAGTTGCTAACCTGGGAAAGTGCCTCAGTCAAAGTATATTTTCAAATGTCAAGACTGTTGACTGCTGGTTGTTTATTTGGTCTTATTAAATTCATACATTTAAAGCAAAAGTGTGGATCTTCAGTCAGTGTGTGGTCTGCTGATTGGTCAGTTGCACACTCAGAAATGTCCTAACAAGTATTGGATGGATTCCCATTAAATTTGAGTGCAGAGCAGATGTTCATGTTCCCCTCAGGATGAATCCCAGTGGGTTCAGTGTTTCTGGTAACAACTTAGTCCCAGTGCCACAGAAGGACTACAGGAATTTTATCCATTTCCTGAAACTGACATATCTGCCTTTAAAAAGGCCTCATTGTTGCAAATTGTGGAACTTATGGTGGCTGTTGTCTAGTGTTACAGGTGCACGCTGGCACCCTTTTATGAAAGAAGCTTATTAATATTATACCGCTGGCCTTTAATTATTAACTGTCTATGCATTACTGCCATAGTTTTTGACTTCCACCCTTGTGCCTATAATTTAGTACCTGTAGGTACCAAATTATTACATTGTATTTATTACGTTATTGTACCAGCATCTGAATTTGTTAATGAAGTATTAAATATTAACGCATTGTTTTAGCTAATAGTTCACATCATGTTCTCTAAACAGAAACTTTTGGCCATGTTGGTTCACACAGGCTCAATAAATTTGTCCTCATAGCCCCGCAGTAATTCATTTTTTTTTCAGGAACCCTTGTATCCATAAATATTTTACAATGCAAATTTTATTCCTCTTCTGCTGTGCATTTGTATCCTAGATTTTTATATGACCCATTTTTTTTTCTTTTTAAACTAAGCCAACCAGACTGGCTGGTACTTTATTTTTTTACTGCATTAGGACAAAGTGCTAAAAGTGCAGAACTTTGGTAAATAAGCACAACTGACCATCTTCAACTTGCAAGTTATTTTTATTGTCGTTTGTTGCAGTTACAGTATACGGGGGCCATCTCTGCCAGCTGTCATTATACACTCCAGGTTTATATGATATTTAAAACAGCTGTAAAATTACATTCTGCTTCTACTTCTTGCTTATATTAGAATGTGGCTTTAAAGATCTTTCAAAGAATATGGTGACTTTTCCCCATATTCCTCTTGTTTTTCGTGCCGGCACCAGGTGCGTTCCTTCGGACTCTAAATCTCTAAGGCGTGTGGTGACAGGTAGGAAATATAATCCGTGTGGCAATATGCCCACACGGATTATAATGTACAACCCAGACAACATTTTGCTCACTTTATGAACTCATATCAACAATTTCAGCAGTACAAATTAGCATTAGATCCCTCAACTCATTTGTTATGCATTATTTGGCAGGCTTTATATGCGTTACACATTTTGACAAAACATTTTTTTTGTGTTTGTGTAATAGTTGCAGGCAGTGATGGAGGTTGAATGATTTAGGGGCAATGAACAAGTTTACTGTAATTTAAATGTAAACTATTCATCTTTCCCAAGCTTCTAAAATGCCTGCATGAGTAAATCAGGGCACCAGTGTTACCTAGTATGTCCAAGGCCTACTTGGCCTGTCTGCTGTACATAAGCAGGACACGGTTTGAAATGTATTGGAGTGAACTTTGATTTCCATGCTCAGATATGGGATATTGCTAAAATGAAAATCAAGGCCGCTAGCCTACTTTTCTCACTGGCCTAATGTGATAGATTTTAGCTAGGTTAACCCAATGAGAGAAAACATGGAGGAGGAGAAGTGGCTGACAAAAAATAACGTGGGGAGGTAAACATGTAGGTTGTGGGCTATATTTTGTATGCACTGCACTTAGCAGTTCAGATCTGGTTTAAACCAATATTATCCAGTCACTTTATTACACCGTAGTAGAAAGAGTGATGGCTCTAGCTGCAGTAAGCCACCTGGATTCAGTGTAGCCAGAATTAGCAGTACGTTTCAGGATGGGTTTCAGGATTGTTCATGAAGATAATGATTGCATTTTTCAAGATTTGTGTGCATGTGTGTTTTGTTAGATCATATTAAACCCTAACCAGACTTACAATTGATACACCTGTTGAATTCTACAAGGAACATAGAAGTGATAAAGAATATTAGACAGGCACATGCATAATCCCATTTCCCAGAGCATCGAATGAGAGGCATTAGGATGTGTCATCATTATGCTGTTACACCCCAGATAACAAAGGCAGTATTTTGCAGAACAGTGTAATATCACTGACCTCTGTGTTATTCCTCAGTAATCTATGATCAAACTTATCATTTCACCATGTGCATACATCAAATATCCTGCACTGTTTCTGTTCACAGTCTTATTTCCTTCCTGTAATGCAGTGATCGGATGGTGTAACATGAAAGTGTAGCATGTATGTAGAGGTGTTGTTTGTGTGAGCATAACAGGTTAGGTAAGAGCAGGAATGGTAAAATAAATGCCAGCTGACCACAGATAATAACACAAATCGAAAGAAACAGATGGAAAATAAGAAGGAAAACAAACACTGGTGGGTAAAAAAGAAAAGAAAAAAAAGAGAGGATGAGAGATCATGAGGTGAGAGTCTTAGCTGTTTTTACCACAGCTTCATATTAAGGAGCGAACTAACAGCCAGCTGGGTAACGAGAGGTGGAATTGGAAATCAAGGAGGCAAACACTGACAGTCTGAACTGAGGAGCGGAGGCACAAACAAGGTAATGACAGGAGTGAAGACAGAGCGCAGAGAAGTGGAGAGGAGGTGGGGAGGAAATAATGACAGACTTTGACCATGAGCAGAGTCTGTCTGGGTTGCACACAGACGTAGAAGCGCAGTGTAATTGAAAAAGAACAGGGCCATGTAAGGAGTGATGGTCTATCTTAGAACAAAGCAAGGAAATGACAGAAAGATTCCTCTGCTGCTGTTTCTTGTCTTCTCTGCGTCTCCTTTTTTCCCCTCTCAGAGCACAGTTTGATTATGATGCCCTTGGTGAGGTGCTAATGTTACATCAGCATTATAAAATCTCATGCTGGATTGGTAGCTTGAGGGGAATCGAGCCATAAATTGAGGCTCTCGGGTTCATTGCCTTCACTACGGGCCTGAATCTTTACACCGACCATCTGCTATCTGATTGCACCTGTCTACGAAGAGCTACTTCCCAAGTCACATTTCCCCCACTGCATAAAGTTTTCTTTATCCTCTGTCCCTAGTGCTTTCCATCCCTCTTTATCTCCAAGCATCCATCCATCAAACCCACCCCACCCCTCTTACTTTCTTCTGTGTAATAAAAATCCAATTCCAGATTTCAGTGCGGAAAAGCCACAAAGTGATACCATGGGGGCTGGGTTGGGTCATATTTAGTTAAGTTGCTGAAAGCTTTTAACAAATAAATAAATAGAGAGAGAGAGAGAGTGCAAAGAGAGCGTGTTAGCAATAATAAAACAAACTTCCGTGGTTTTTGTTGCAGACATGTAAAAGCAGGGCTCATAATGCAGTATAGATTCAGTATAACTTGAACCTTCAGAGGATGCCATTCTGATGCTTCTCTTGATCATTTATTGTGTATCACCTCAAGAACTGGGAAAACATTACTTCTTCTGAATATCTAACTTGAGGATTAAAATGATTGTGTTAACTGAGAGCAATAGTGACTGTTTTTCTTAATAAATTACATAGTGAATTTAATTGTCAGAAATTTATGCTACTAAGCTTATAAGAATTAAAACTGGAGAGGCTCATCAGACTGCACCCCCCCCCCCACGGTAATCCATCTGTCTAAGTAGCCACAACTAAGATTTCCCATGCCTCTACAGCTACTTTATTAGATACACCTATTCAACTGCACTTAAGGCAAATGCATATCTACTCACCCAATCACATGGCAGTGACTCAAAGCATTTAGGCGTGTAGACATGGTCAAGAAAACCTGGTGAGGTCCAAAGTGAGCATCTGAATGAGGAATGAAGGTGATTTAAGTGCCTCTGAACTTGGTATGGTTGTTGGTGTGAAACTTGCCAGTATGAATGTTTTGGAAATCACTGACCTAGTGGGATTATCCTCAAATAACCATGTGTTACAGCCGAGGTATGCAGAAGAGCATATCAAATCTTGAAGCAGATGGGCTACAACAGCAGAAGACCATACTGGGTGCCACGCCTGTCAGCTAAGAACAGGAAACCGAGGCTACAAATTTCATGGGCTCAAAAAAATTGGACAATGGAAAATTGGAACAATCTTGCCTGATCTGATGAGTCTTGATTTCTGCTGCAACATTCAGATGGTCAGAACTTGGTATAAACAACATGAAATGATGTAAATGTCTAGGGGATATTTTATTGGCAATTAGGTGTACCTAATTAAGTGGCCAGTGAGTGTATTGTGAGCCATAGTAGGGAAGAGAATACTAAGCCTTAAAGCTGGTGTGCCAGTCAATCTATGCTCCACTCTACACCTGCTCTCACTGACAGAGTTCCCAGGAGAATACCTTGAGTTGCAATCACCACCTTTAAAAGATAATTGGATGAAAATATAACTTTATTTTTAAAGTTTAGACATAATATTTAGGGTTTTGCATTCTTTCAGTACAGAAATTGCATGAACACAAGAGTTTAGGATTAAAGTGCTCAACCATAAATATAAACGTAGTGACAGATGACAGCACATCCATACCTTTGGACCAGTGTGCACACGTCTGAGCTTGTCTGAGTAAAGATGCAGAACATTAAACCAAATCAGAACTGTGACATTTCTAGATGTATGGATTTGCCATGCCGCTCTGCAGCTTGGTTCCAAGGTGCAATGCTAATTATGCTGTTTTCCATCAATTTTAGCAAAACCAAAGCACTTGAACTTGACAGGTCCTAATGAATGATGCACACAAACAAAAAGCAAAACAAAGCAAAGCAAAAGCTCATACCACACCACCAGGTTTACCTGAGATTGCTCCATAATTCACAAGCTGACGCGCACACACACACACACACACACACACACACACACACACACATCCACAAAAGAAAGAAAGTGACAGCTGTGGTTGTTTCACTCCAGTAAGTGACATTATGTGATTATGTTCATTTATAGCATATGCACTGACGCTCCCATTCAAGCAGATTTGGTCTGTGAGTATGCCTGCAAACACAGTGCTGTCTCTCTGTCACTCTGCATGCATGTAATTCCTGGTGTTTTGGTAACGTGTATCAGCTCAGTGCGACAAACAAGTGTCACCACCTTTAGATAACCATCACAGAGGCTTTCTGTTTGCTCCTGTTGCCACTCTGGCAGGTCCACTGACATCCCACACTGTTCGAGCTGTCTTGATTTCTGCCCGTGTCTTCCTGTCTGTCTGCAGCTCTACCTGTTGAGATTATAGCTGACAATGAACAGGCAAAGTGCAGTAAAACACAGAAAAATTAGATATTGGTGAAATGTAGGTCACCGTCTTGACTTGATGATTTGGTTTAATTTTCACTGTTAGAAATCACAGCATGCACCTTCACAAGTGGAAATGAATTGCGACTGTTTTTAGAGGAGTGTGAGACTTCTGGTGAGGGTTTGTTCTTCTGTGGGGGCCCTCTTACCAGCTGTTTTACTCACTATGTCACCTATCACACAGGTTTACTACCGCCCCTTAATATATTTCGGAAGCACTGCTACGATGAGAATGGATCAGGGTTTTGTGGCAGTTTAGCATTTCTCCAAACCTCCTCTGGATTGAGAATCACAGAAGCGAGAAAGAGAGCAGGGGGAGGAAATGTTATTTTTACACTCCTCCTTCCCATCGCCACCCTCTGTTCTTATGCGCCCTGTGCACAAACATTTTGAGAAGGCTGCTGTATGTGAATATGCTCAGTTTGTGTGTGTATGTCTGTGTGTGTCTTTGGTGTTTGTATGAAAGATTGATGTTGGCCTAAGTACCTGCCAAGCTGCATCAGACCAGGCACACATGGGGCGAGGAAGAGAGGGGGAGAGAAAAGAGGAGTGAGAGAAGGAGCAGATGCCACAGACAGAGATGCCTATCAATAATGCAACTTCCACTGAGCTCTCTATTGAGGGGAGGGCAGGAACAAATGAAACAGAAGGGGTTAGCATAAAAATAAAGAGTTTGGTTATAAGGAGCAGATGTGGGTTAAGGAGAAAGCGAAGGGAAGGAAAAAGAGAAATAGGCAAAATAATGAGTGGATGATGCAAAATATTAAATAGAAAAAAATGGAGGAAAGACAGAGACACAGATCTGCAAGAGAAAGTTTAAAAAAAGGATTAAAGGTCTTGGAGAAATACAGGAAGAATGCATGTAAGACTAGAAAGAAAATGGAGGCATAGAAGAAGAATATGCACAGACTCAAAATTGTATGCAAAGACATGCAGAGCTGCCATGGTGAAAAAAAGCAGAAATCCCTACATTTCATTGCAAATGTAAGAAGTTTTTAATCTTTCAACAGTGTCATCATAATAAGATTATTGTCTTGTTATAATGAAATCAAATGGTTTGACATGGTGCTGACACTTTCTTCTTTTATAAAAGACCTGGATCTGTGCACACAAGGAGCAAAGCAATATTTGCAAAAACCAACAGGCAGTTCCAAAAGCAAGTGAGACTGGATGCAAAAGCAAATGGTCACACTCATGTATTTCTTCAGTAGCAGCGCCAAATCTCCCATTACACCACATCCCAAAGCTGCTCTATTGGACTGGGATCTGGTGACTGTGGAGACTGTTTGGGTACAGTAAACTCATTGTCATGTTCAAGAAAGCAGTTTGACATAATTTGAGCTTTGTGACGTGGTGTGTTATTGTGGTGGAAGCGGCTATCAGAAGATGGGTTTACTGTGGTCGTTAAAGAAATGGACATGGTCAGCAATAATACTCAGGTAGGCTGTGGCATTCAAACGGTGCTCAATTGTTACTAAGAGCCTCAAAGTGTGCCAAAAAAAATAAATATCCTCCACACCACCAGCAGCCTTAAAATCCTGCCTTAAAAGGCAGGATGGACACATGCTTTCATGTTGTTCATATCTAATTCTGAACCTACCATCCAAATGTCGCGCAGAAATGGAGACTCAGCAGACCAGACAACATTTTTCCAATTTTTGTCCAATTTTGGTGAGCCTGTACAAATTTTTGCCTCCGTTTCCTGTTCTTAGTAAACAGGAGTAGGACAGGGTGTGGTCTTCTGCTACTGATGAGATGCTCTTCTGCATACTTTGGTTATAACAAATTGATATTTGAGTTATTGTTACCTTCAGCCCAAAATAGTTTGGTCATTCTCCTCTGACCTCTGGCATCAATGAGGTATTTTTCATGCAGAGAGCTGCTGCTCACTGAATATTTTATGTCTTTGAATTTTCTGGGCCATTCTCTGTAAACCCTAGAGATGGTTGTGTGGGGAAATCCCAGTAGATCAGCAGTTTCTGAAAATCTTAGACCACATCATCTGGCACCAACAACCATGCCACATTCAAGTCACTTAAATCTCCTGTCTTCCCTATTCTGATGATCAGTTTGAACTTAAGCAGGTCTTCTTGACAGCCTCTTTAACCTCTTTACGACCTCAAGGTCACAGATCATGGGGTAGTTTTCGGATTAGTAAATGGTATATATACAAGAGAGCTAATAAGGAAAATGTGAGCAAGTGGGGAGGAAGGTGGGATCACTGATGTTACTATGGTTACAGAAAGCGTCACCTGGTCGTGCAGAAATGACAGATTTGAAAAGTGTGGCAAAGGAAACAAAAAAGTGAGCTTACGAACCAAGTGAAGATGTCTTTATGCTAAAGCACAGAACAGAAAATGGCTGCATTTGCACGATACATTTGTTATTCAGCACACACAAACAGGGCTGGCTGCTCGCTTACTTCCACCATGTTTTTCCAGACAGTCCACTCCTCACACACTCTCTCTATTCTCCAGATTTAATGAACTTCTCGGTCAGCGTTATACGCCAAGATTTGCTTTGGTTATTTGGCTGGTCTTCAGAAGAGAAAATGTTTTTATTTGATTTGATTTTTAATCATTTACGAGTGACTGATTGGGTTTCAGGGTCCTGGTGCTGACTTTTTTCCACAGAAAGCACTTTGGCAGGAAAACCACAGGTGTTGCAAAATCACTTTAAATATGCCTGCATTCACATTTCATGTCAGTTAGCTCCAAGGTCTATATTACGCATGCTGTCTCACTGTAAAGGCTTCCTGCTGTGAATGTTGCCTGCTAGGCTTACCGTGACAGCTTATTGTTTAGGGTCCAGTTTTACCTTTACACATTTTTACAATTAACTTGTGAAAAGCAAAGCATTGCATGGCAGACCTATCATCACAAACTTTACATGACCGCGATATACCATCCGTTGCAATTTTATTATGAAGAATGGACGCTCAGAGATAAATAGGGATATAATGTCCCTACTGTCACTATGGAACCACACAAGTCAGAGAGGAGCAATTAGATTGCCGTGTGTGTGTGTGGTGCACGTGAGTGTATGTGTGTGTGTTCACTCAAGAAAGAAAAGCCCATTAGTAGTAAACAACTATTTTCTCTTGAGAATTCCTAGTTTGTAAATGGGGAGAGGAAAGGTTCTTCATCATGATTTAGCTCAGACTGTGTGTGTGTGTGTGTGTGTGTCTTTGTTTTTCATCTGAACATTGTTCACATGTGAATGAGTAAATATGTCAGTAAGCCTGCGGGTCAGCATGTAGTCGTGGGAGAACATTAGTTCTAAGTGGACTTAAGTGTTGCTTCTGGGTTTATGTGTGTTCCATGTGTGTGTGTGTGTGTGTGTGTGTTTGCGCGCGCACACACGCACTCATCTACACTTGTCTTGTACTTGTCTGCGTGTTACGCATGGCCCTTGTTTTCTATCACTAAGGTTTTCTACTGTCATGATCATTACTTTAAACTCGCAGTTTGAATTATAGCTCTCTGTGTGCTCTGCTAACTCTGAGCGCTGTCACAATTTTCCTATCTCTGCTACTTCTGATGCAAATTGGGCCAAATGAGCTGTAGCAAATCTCTGCTGCTACAGAATGACACTGACGCTGTTTTCTCATACTGCTTGAAGGTGTCATCACAACAAATGTCTCACATATTGAATCATTTTGTGTTGAAAATTTGACATGGGTTAGGTGCTGCATTGCTGCGTTAGTTAGAAATTAAGGGGAGCTGATGATAAGGCGTTTCGGTCGATCTATAATGGGGTGCTTGCCTCTTTTAAATATATGTTTGCCTTTTAGAAAGTCAATGAAAACTAGCAGTTAAGATGTAGAGAAACCCTTTGGTCAGAATATGTGTGTGGCAGCAAGTTTATTATGCTATCAGTCTAACTTATAAGGTACAAAAATAACAATAAGGCTAACTATTAAACACTAAGAGGCTGATGTTCACTGATTGCAGGGATTTGTCATGCTCACTCAGGCTGACTTGCAGTTACCAACATAATGGGTTTTGCAAATAATACTGTGTGCCTACTATAATGCATCACAGAGAAGTGTTATAGAAAAACAAATGCAAAGGAGGAAGCTGAAGTGTAGTTTTCCATCCATCCATCCATCCATCCATCCATCCATCCATCCATCCATCCAATCCATCCATCCATCCAATCCATCCATCCATCCATCCATCCAATCCATCTTAGAGGTGTAGTCTCTTTAACCTGTCCTGTGTCTACCCCTGGATCTTCTGTCTGTTGGATATGCACAGGCACCTCTGAAACACCTCCAGCATGCCTCACCAAAGAGGCTTCAACTAGGTATCATAGTCAGATGCCCAAACCACCTCAGCTGACCCCTTTCAATGCAGGGGAGCAGCAGCTCTACTACTAGTGATCCCAGGAGCTATGTTGTCCAGGGTAATTTGCCCCTGGTAGAATCTCTTAAGA
Source organism: Pterophyllum scalare (assembly GCA_024447675.2). NCBI lineage: Eukaryota > Metazoa > Chordata > Actinopteri > Cichliformes > Cichlidae > Pterophyllum > Pterophyllum scalare. The sequence continues at coordinate 37,580 of JAMQGT020001309.1, read as the reverse complement.
AAAAAACTAGGTGAGGGGCACAGTTAAGTGTTATTCTGATGGCATCTATGAGGAAGAAAGCACCCAATGTCCTTTCCCAGGGGTCAGGACACAGGAGCCTCATCATGGTGCAAGCCTGGAAGGGCTCAGCCCAAATACAGAGAGTAGACCACCCTCATGTGCAGCCACCACCTGTAGGAGGAGCCATAGAGACCCAGTGCAAGAGTGGCAGTCAGCAGCAGCTTTGGCCATCCTATCTATGGCTGCCAAAATTGTCTTAAGGGACATATATTCTTCTTTTCTCATAGGAGAAAGGAATTATCTACATTAATGTTCAGCAGTTTGTTCTGTTGTGTCCCTGTAATCCTATTATATATCCTATTCATTGTTTTTGGCTGCATCCTGTGCTCTCTGACCTGTCTCCTTCTAAATTCCCCAGTTCACCTCTAATCATCCCACTGGCATCCTTCCCTGACTTTATTTACCTCTGTTTCTGTCACCTTCCACCTTGCCAAATGTTTCAGTTTATCCTCTCCCTTATTAGCACCCTTCCTTCACCCCTCTCTCTCCCTTTCCCTCTCTCTCTGTGTGCTGCATTTCAGCTGTTGTTCAGCTCTTGTATCCAGAGTAAATTAAATCAAGTATAGCTGTAAAATAAGCTTAAACTGATAATCACCAAAATTACGCAGGGACGCTTAAAGGGGGCAGCAGGTGTGAGACAGTACAAGGGCCTTGTGAAAACAAAATGAAGATGAGAGTGCCCTCCCTCCCCCTTTTTCCCCTTATCTCTTTTTCTCTACTATCATCTGTGTTCTTGTTTCTGAGTTTTTTCTGCTTAGAAAAATATGTGTGCTGTTTCTTTAAAAAAGAATAATATCATTTTCATTTGGAGGAAATGGTTTTCACATGTATATTCCTTTATTTTGTTTCTCTCTCTTCCATGTGTTTATATGGCAGACACCTTTTTTTAGACTGCTCTCTGACTTTGACTATTCTTCACATTTATGCTGCATAAGCTCTCTGCAGTTTCCCATGAGACAGTGTTTGTGTTAAACATGCACACATGCATGGCACGGCATGGAAAATGGTGGCATTTGCATGATGCACAGCTCGTTATTCAGCACACGCAAACAAAGCTGACTGCTCTCTTTCTTCCACTACGTTCTCCTATGATACTCCACCCCTCGCACACTCCCTCTATTCTCCGGCCTACACAGCTCCTGAGGGACTCCTAATGTTGTTGTCTCCCTTCTTACGCTCGTTTTCCTTCTGTTCTCCTTCCTCACCTCTCCTTGTGTCTTTGTTTGGTGTAGCCATCACTCACAAGAGCCATCATTACTCTTTTCTCTTCGGCTTGCTCTCTGTCTTGCCCTGTCTTAGGTAAAGTTTTGCCGACAGGCTTTCTCTCGCAACAGAAATTTTCTCTGCCCACGTTATTTGTGTCTTTCTCTTTATCTCCCACTCTTTCTCTTCTGGATTGCTTATGGAAGAGCTGCGGAGAACACAGAGCTGTTAACCAAAGATGTGGTGATCGCACAGATAGAACTCCCATTAGCAGGCTGAAACCATGGTATCATGTTCTTATTATTGAGTTATGATTTACCAAACTCAATCCAGAACATATCAAAACATTTTAAATTTTCCTTGTGTTTTTGAAAACTTGTACGCGACTTTGTGTCTGTTTCTGCAGTCAAACCCCCTCCATGTTTTCTTCATTTCCCTTGCAAATAGGACAAACAGAAGGCTGCAGTAACTGCTTTCTAATGTAACCGCTGACTTTCTCTCTATGCTCAAAGTGTGGGTTTCTCGGAAACTGCAGTTAGCCTGAGCCAGACAGTTGCTACGTCATATTTTATTTGGAAATTATCTAAGTGCCTATCATGGCATCTTCCTCATGCGGGTCCGATTCTTTAAAAATTCCCCTGAATCCATCTACTCTTTTTTCCACAGCTGTGGCTCAATAAGGACTATCCCGGGTTTTGTCTCCTCAGCCTCACAGTATTATTATTATTATTATTATTATTATTACATATAACTACACCATAACAAGAAAACTCACAATGGTGTTTTCTTTTTTTTTTAAACTCCTGGAAATAATTTTTTCACAGCTTCCTTAACATCTTTATTAAAGTGCTGATTCTGAGACATGCTACACCTCCAAGAGTAATCCTTAATTAAAATTCAAGGCCACAGCAGACTGTCAGAACTGACCTTGGATCTGCCAAGGCAGTAGATAATGGAGCGTCAGCAGCTCTGTTTAATTGGATGGCAGATCTAAGATCAGTGTGGTAAAAGTTGCTGAAGGGGCACGTTGCAAGAAGAAAAGGGAACATTTCTAAAAGGGATGGGACGTTTCATGCAGAGCAGTACATATGATTTAAATGTAAAACTCTCTGGTTGTGACGGGTTACCTGCCTGGGGTGTTAAAAAAAAGTGCAGATTGTGATTTAGCACTGTGTATTATTCCACGCATGCAAATTTGTGTAACTGTCTGACACTGGGGAAATACTAAATCCTGTAAGTAGCCCTGTGAAGCTGCAGGTTTTTACTAAGCTCAGAGGAAAGACTACCACTTACAGCTGCAAGCAACAAACATAGCTAGCTGCTATAGTTGTTTTGTCAAACCAGGAATATGAAAAACTCACTGGCAAGTCTCATTTCAGAATTCTTTTTGTGCTCACTGTTATGTTGTAGAGCAGATTTGGTGCTGAAATGTGGAAAAGGTCTGATGTGTAGACTCTGTGCAGAATAAGACCTGTTTACCCTAATTTACATAAGGGAAGGCCTTTGAGACTCTGTCTTAGTCTAATTTTCAGTATAAGATTTATTTATGCATTCATTTATGAACAGTATCAAATGCTGCAAGACTGAGTATCGGCAACCTTGGTCTATTCATTAAAACGTGTCAAGAAAGCAATAAATGTGTTTTTTTTTCATGATGCCAAGATATTTCAGTAAGGAGAAAGAAAAATTATGCTCAGTTGAAAGAACTGAACATAATTTATTGAAGTACAGAGTTTGAATAATAAATTATTTGACAATTCCAACAATCCAGCCATGGTAGCTAGTAGCGCCCCCACGGGAGCCTAGATGCTGGTGGTGGCAGATAAAGGAGGTGAAGGCTTGGATGAGGGTATCTAACTGGCTGGGATGAGGTGGAGATGGGGAGGAGGCAGGTTGAACAAATGAGACTCTGAAAAGCTGATTGGATCACTGAAGGCAGGGGAAAAAAATTATTAGGCCAGAGGCAAAAGAGATGTAAAGAATACAGATCCTCACTGAATGAAGGCATAAGCTGAATTTGACTCGATGAAGCACGATGCAGGGCCAGTAACACTTCTTTCTTCAGTTTATTAGTTTGTTTGAAAGATGCACCAAATAGCAAGGGCAGCAGTGAGCTAGCATTACAAACATCTAAAATTGGCAGTAGCTTTCTGCCACACCTTTCACATTTGAGGGTTTTAAAAGCCTCCTGCTTTTTAATTTTCTGTATCAAAGCATTGGTATGATTGATGTGAAAGATTAAAACTAATGTAGTATGGCTGCCTAATGAGCCCTTGTTGACATGCTTCTAAATTCAGAGTGGAGCTGAGAGCTGAAGCACAGCCTCAAGCAGTAAAAACTTACTAAGAAAGAAAAAGTGTATTTTTGGTGACAAAGAGGCTGTAGGTTATATATTTTTGCTTAATTGCACAGCAGGTTGAAAAGACACCCGCTTATTGCTGTTACCTGCCCACATCTTTTCCACCAAGACTCAAACTCAAACTCTGAAACTGAAGCTATGTTTCAAGTGTTCAAGAGCAGCAGCCAGTATAATACACAAAATTGTGTGTTTGTGTCTAGAGGTCTGTTTAACAAAGCAGATAGCACTGTCTGTGTTTACCTGAACCCAACACATCCAGCCCAGAAAATAAGTGGAATACAGAAGCGTGGTGCCCAGCCATGTAGGAGCGGCGACAGATCAATTAGCACCTGTCACAGTCTCTGCCTGTATCTTTCTGCTGCTGCCATCACAGTTGTGTCTCTATTATATGTTTTTCTGTTGCCACTCCTCTGTCTGAGCCACAAGAGCCTTACACTGATACACAATTAACCCCAATTCCCTCTTGTCCCGCTTCATTTTCCCAACTCTTACACATCCTGCTTATTTTAGAATTTTTTCTCATCGTTCTCCTGCACCTTTTTTCCCCCTTCTCCTCCTCCTCCTCCAAATTTCCAGACTGATTTAGAGTCTCTGGACCCTCGTGGTCGGACTCCTCTCCACCTCGCTGTCACGCTGGGTCACCTGGACTGCGCCAGGGTCCTGCTGCAGCACGGGGCTGATGTTAGCAAGGAGAACCGCAATGGATGGACCGGTGAGTGTGTGCACAGGTTGTGTGAAAACAATGGAGTTTATTTGTGGTAATGTGAGCAGTGCACGGCATATATAGGCTGTATTTGGGGGAAAGATGGCTATGAAGAAGTACTGAATGAATTTTGGGATTCGTGCCAATTTCTTATATCTTGAGATTTTTTTTTAACAATGTTTTCTTTTTTTCTACAATTGCATCCTGTATTTGTTTGAAAAATAGAAACCAAAATCTCATCTCTGCTGGCACAGTCAGAATTTGGTTTCAGGTTCTTGCAATGGAAGGATAATGGAGTGTAAAATCAGGTTGTTACCCTACAGTTCTTGTTTTTGCTGTCATCCCTCTCTTTGGTTGTGGCATAGTGTAGCTTGGTAATGAATTAAATGTAATGCAATGAATCTTTGTTATTTTAATGAGTCAATACTCAGCATATTTCTTTTATCTCTTTACCTGCTTGCTTGTCTGTTGGTGCCATCAAGGTGGTTGCCCATGCCCTGTATAGGGCATGTTTTTTTCGCCATAGCACACTAGTAAAATTTTGCTATTTCTGTCCATTAAGCCGGAAAAATAGAGTTGTTATTCTAGTTGTTAATGTGAAACTAATGTTACTGACGGCCATTCTCGATTGCACTATTTGTCTATCTCCGTCAAACAATGGAGGGCATTATATCAGCATGCTAACCAAACAAAAAAACATCCTGCCTATGTGGTCATTTTGTCTTCTCTGCAATGCCACTCACACACACACACACACACACACACACACACACACACACACACACACACACACACACACCAGAAAATATAATGTGTGTGTTAGCTCAATTCACAAGGTATCCTGTTCTAAGGTTGTTCAAGTGTAGGACAGCCGATCAATGATGGGTGAGCCACAGTAATTGGGCATGCCAGCTTCTTCTTTGGCCCACTTCAGTTTCGGCAGTTCTCGCTGCCCTCTTAAATTGTTCATGTATATAAATTTTAGATGAAGCCTGAGTGATTGGCTCTGTTTTAGTCTCCGTCTCTCGCTCTTCTCAGTTCTTCAGGAGGCGGTGAGTACCAGAGATCCGGAGCTGGTGCGTCTCGTGCTTCGTTACCGTGACTACCAGAGGACTGCCAAGAGACTGGCGGGCATCCCCGTCCTGCTGGAGAGACTGCGCCAAGTGGGATTTCACACAAACATACACACACACACATGCTGTACACAGGTTCATGAACAGGGATGCGAATAAGTGTGTGTATGCTGTGTGCAGGATAGATATGCAAACTATACATGCATATCGGGGATGTTTTGTTGAAAAATGCATTATTTTGAAATGTAAATGAATCTTTTACATCTTTGCTTTCCTGTGCAATTCTTTTTGAAGGTATTAATAACTTTGTTTAACAAGGGAAATACACTCAAAGGATATGTCTTCATGTTCCACAACACTCTGTCGCCCTCTAATCTGACTCATAGCTATTCCCTAAAGGCTTAAAGAGTGCCCTTTGAAGGCTCAAATGCACTGATGGACATGCTGAGGCTACCTGTACAGGAGGTTAATGGTCATAAGCCTGCAGCAGCAGATTGTGTTGTAGCTGCTGCACAAAACGGTGACAGAGATGCAGGGATCTGCCTTCAAACAGTCTGTCTTCCTGTGTATCTGCTCCTGCTGGCTCCGTGATGCACACAGTCATGCACGCACTTCAGCATACTCTCATGGCAGACACAACACCCTCACACTGTGAAAACAGCAAAGAGCACTGGCACTCGAACACACATGAGCCCGCAAGCGTTACACACATCCCATCGTTTTTCATCTGCCGCTGCTCTCAACCACATCATTGTCCTCTCCATCCCTCCATCCATCACTTCTATTATTAACACACACACACATCTCTTTTTCAGTCCCCTCATCTTTGGCACAGACAAGGAGCCATCCCTGCTGCATTTGTTTGCTTTACCTCTTTTTCTTCTCCTGCACATTGGTATTCTGCTCTCCCTGTCTGTTAATCTTTAACTTCATCACTCTCCACAACTCTCCCTCTATATCTTCCTCTTTATCGATGCTCAGTGTTTTCTCATTTTCCTCCTTTCTCTCTCTGTGCTCTCCTCCTCCTCCTCCTCCTCCTCCTTCACCGTCTAACCAGGCCCAAGACTTCTATGTGGAGATGAAATGGGAGTTTACCAGCTGGGGTGAGTCCAGTCCTTGTGTCCAATGATTCAGTAGAGCCAGCACTAACCAGTCAGACCTAATAATTTTATCTTCCTCTGAGGCTAAAGACACCTGTTTTCAATTGCATGTTAAAAAGCATTTGCTTTGTATACCCAGTATGAGTATCCGTAGTAGATTTGTGACACAGTTTATGCTTTCTTGTGTAAACTGTACCATTCTTTTACCTGTAGCTGATGAACTGTACATGTTAGATTGGCTTAAATTAAAGAAAGTAAAATACAAAAACTACGAGTGGCCCGAAAGGTCAAATGCACTGCAACTGCAACACCAGCAAACAGAAAAATGCTGCAAAAGCACACAAAACAAAACTGAAGCTGGATAAAACACAACAGAAATTAAAAAACAAAACACAGACAATGGAATTTGAATAAATCTGTCGCATTAATGTCTCCCCAAAAACACTTCTGTTGTGTTTTATGAGATTTTTTTTTCTACTTCCATTGTTTTTTTGTTCAACTTCCATTGTGTTTTATGTGCTTTTGCAACATTTTTCTATTTGGTGTTTTCTAAAGTTGCAGTGTGTTCGACCTTGCAGAGCCACCACAAAAAGTAGAAAACTGAGACCTAAAGTAACATTTTGTACATATATCCATTAGAACCAGCATTGTTTAAGTCAAAACGTGTCTGTGCTCGACCCTAGTGCCCCTGGTGTCTCGTATCTGCCCCAGTGACACATACAGAGTTTGGAAGAGTGGCCAGTGTCTCCGTGTTGATACCACCCTGATGGGATTTGAACAGATGACCTGGCAAAGAGGAAACCGGAGCTTCATTTTCAGGGGGCAAGGTGAGAGGTTGAACTCTGCTCTCGCTCTGTGAGGTGCGTGCACTGTGTCAAAAGGCAGTAACAGAAAATAACACTGACTAGTATTAATATTTAAAAATGTAGGTAAGACAGATGAAACTGGGAGAACAACAAAAGTACAAGTAGATTTTGTGCTAAGCTAAGCTAACCTGCTGCTGGCTGTGGCTTCATACGGACACAGACACACAGACAAGAAGTTGGCATTGATTTCATATGATTCTCTTAAACAAATACAATAATTGTGTTTCCAAAAGTGTTAAACTATTTATCTACTTGTACACCCCTTGTTTTCTTTTGTCTGTTAAATATCTTCTACTGGGATATTAAATGCATGAAGACAGCACTGTTTTTAATGGGCGCATATTCAATCCAAACAAATGCCAATAACATGTAGTTGTATTTACCAGCCAAGGGAGCTTCATTTGAAGTGAATATGATTGAGCAGGTGCGACTGCACCTTTCTATTACTCACATAGGCTGATTGAAAAGCTCTTTCTCCCTCCTGTCTGCTTTTTTTCCACACAGTTGATAGGCTCCAGCCCCTGCAACCCTGAATTGGTTGGATGCATTCCCCCCCACTACTTTAAATTATCCCTGCTGTATTGACATTTTGTCACATAAAGATCTTCCTTTCAGTGTTTCTCTAACCTGAGCCATGTTTAATTTGCTTTTTCCTTTCCTCTCTCCATCTACACCGACATCTGCAGCCTCTTGATTTTAATCCTTCACTCTCTCACGTTCCTTTTACGTGTTTTTGCATGTTTGTGTCTTGCAGCATCATGGACTTGTGGACTTTCTTACCGCTCTCTCTCGGGCACTGAAATGACTCTAGCGTTTGTCTTCCCATCTCACCCTGTCTTTCTCTTAGACTCCAGCGCAGAGGTGATGGAGGTCGACCATGACAGGCAGCTGGTGTTCTGTGAGACCTTGTGCGTCTCGTCCCTTACAGCGCTCTCGCCGGGCAGGGGGAAGGGTGGTGCCTGCAGCAGCACCACTGCTGGGTTGGGTCTTCTGGGAGTAATGCAGCCCACTGATGAGCAGGTAGCAGCCAGGCTCTCTGCCCCAGTGGTGACCACACAGCTGGACACCCGCAACATCGCATTCGAGAGGTCAGAAGAAATATCGCTATAGATTAAAAAATATACAGAATGTTTGGTGATAGGCTCTAAAAGGCACAGTCAAACCGACCCTAAAAGGTATGAAGCTCGTATACAGCTTTCATTTCAGCCAAAGGACTTGCTCTGTTAATCTGCTCCTTTTTTTATGTTTTGTTTTGTTTTTCCATGTGGCGAAAAATCACTCTTTTGTTCTTAGAATTGAATTTCTGTCAGTGTTTTTCTGTTGCTGCCTCCTACACTGCAACCCACAGCTGAGTGGAACGAGTTCAGGCACGTTCTCTGGTGGCTGTCAAAATGCATTTCACAAAATGTAGAAAAATACAAACCAAAGCCACGGCAGTGGGAGGAAATGGACACAACAAAAAGTTGCATAGAACAAACCAGTGAATTCCACTGAAGAGCACACATTTTTGTGGTACTGTATCTAAAAATCTGGGAATACGCTCCTATCACAAAAGCACATTAAACTAGTTATTCTAAAATCCTACTGTAGTTTAAAGCCAGACTTTTGAAAGGAGAATTAACAATGCTCAGATAACAGTGGATCGATCTTAATCATTGCATTTTACTTTAACTACTCACTTTCGTTCTGTTCTGTTTCTGTGTAACCTCAAAAGGCAAAAGCGCCCAAATAAATTTACAGGACTAAGCCTGATGTGGAGGAACAAATTAGCTTCAGGGTGCCTGAGTCAAGCTCAGACTACCTTTAAAAAAAAAAGTCAAATGTGCTGGTGAACAAAAGAGAATGACTTGGAAAAGAGACAGACTGGACATAAGGTGACAAGGAACAACACCGGGTGCGGGGATTAAAGTATTCGAAAGGATGATAGAAGAGAGGGAGAAGTGGATTGAGCAGTGTCGTGGAGGACAAAACTCATCCTATTCTGGTCAGGTGGAGAGATAAGACTGATGTGACAGAGAGGAGAGGAGAGGGGTAATAGAAGAAGGAGTTTTGTTTGGACAGAGAGGGATGGAGGGGAGAAAATGTAAAGAGAAGGATGAAACAAAAAAGGATGGTGAAGAAATTTAGGGGACGGAAGTGAGGGACAGAAAAGAAGGGTGGGACAGAGAAGTATGGCGGGAAGGCCCGCAATGAGAAAAATGGAGGGAAAGATGAATGGGACACAAGGATATGGGCGGAAAACACAATACCGAAGCCAAGAGAAAGAGATATTTGATGGTTTTTGGGGCAGGAGGAGAAAGAGAGGAAGACAGTGATAGATAGGTGAGTAATGGAAAGGCAGCAGTGGCAGGAAGTGAATGTTAACAGATTAAAAGTGGGAAAAAAGACCGAGAAAAGAATGACTCAGAGAAGTGAGCAGAGGAGGAGAGGTTTGTGGTTTGGGGGGTAATCATCTCTCTGTCAAACCTGCACTTCAGTGTCACCTCTGTGCATTTTCCTTGGTCAGCATTCCTGTCTACATGCCAGTAATCTATTTGTGATGCTTTACAGCAAACCTCTTTGTCAAGCATCCCAGACGGGACACCTAGCTCCAGAGTTATTATGTCTTTATGCAGCCTTGCACACAAAAACTACAGCGCTGCAGTTTCACAGTTTTAAAGTTGGATTCACAAGTAAAACAGCTTCTGGAACCCTTGACAAGGACCTTGACAGTTGATATGTCCGTCTGTTGCCAGTTTAGTGCTAGATTTGTTTAACAAAGGCTACCAGAGGACACAAAATGTTTAAATATTTAGGCTACAGACTATTCCTGATCAGATTGTCAGGAGCAAGTCAAATGTGACATGCTAAAGGGCCATAAAGGAACCATCATGTTCTCCTTCAAAGACATAGTTTCATGTCACTTCCGTGTTGAGGATGCATCAGGACACGTTAGCATTTACAAAGGATAAGTGGTGAAAAGGAAGCGGTTAGAAGATTGCAATACATGTTGGCAGTCGTTGATACTTGCATTGACTGCTGGCCCGCTTGTGATCTGATTGGCCAAGACACATTTAAAAAACATCATGCTCTCAGATGCCTGCTAATGTGCAGGTTTTTTTTTTTGAGTTATAACCTTATTGACATCATTTAGCATGCTAACATTTTGCAAAGTACGGTTCAGGTTTGTGAGAATGCCAATATTTGCACAGTTTGTGCCCTAAACCAAAGTAAAAGAGGAAATTCAATCTTCTGATGATTAGAACAGTTTATCCAATGCGTGGACCAAATGTCAGAACCCCACCCCCCCAAAAAAGAAAAAACAACTATAGGAGACAGGCATGTCAGCTTTACCCTTAGAAGAATTCTCCCAAAGTTAATTTGTAAAAAAAATTAATTAAATAAATCTGATACATGTATTAGTAATCATCAGTAATAAACTTCAGATATATAAGGGCTGAAATGAATGGAATAACCATCCTTGAAAAGTGAGTTTCTGTGCTTTGGTCCGTAAGGAGTTCAGTGACACGAATAGATCATGAAGATGTGACATGGCTCGCTAACTTCTGGCAGGTTTGCTAATTGCACACTGAACCGCTCATCTTCACTGGTGACAAACAAGGGCAATGAAAGCAGTGTTTTCAGGCTGCATTTTACGAGTAAAGGATGATTCTGTGTGCTTGCAGTTGACGGGGAGTTGGTTGATTTTACCCTCCATGGTGCCGTGTTTTCAATGTTTAGATGCAACTGAATATTGCTTAAAACTGCATTGAGACGAGAGAGAAGTGATCTGGGATGTGTTGAATCTGTGTTACAGGAATAAGACGGGCATCCTGGGATGGAGGAGTGAGAAGACTGAGATGGTGAATGGATATGAAGCGAAGGTAAACAGCTCACTGATCACTCACACTGTCCTGAGAAACCACAGCTGCCAGAAGTCAGTTTGATATTTCCTGAAGGTTTGCTTAACTTGAAGGATTCAATTTCCAGAATGAATAATCTCCAGAGTTATTTGATGCTTTAAAAAATATATATAAATCAAGATTCATGAGCACCTAAAAGACCAGATGGCCTCTCAAATCAAGTTAGAAAAATAATACATTGCCTTGTTACCTTGACCCCATTTGTTTTCTTTACCCCCTCGAGGGATCAATGGGAGGCAAGTGTCAGACTACCGGGCCATCTGTCACTTGTGGGTTTAAAAGCCCTTCAGATGGGCTCTACAGTAAAATACTGCTGTCTGGAAGGCAACTATTTTCTGCTTCATTGATTTAGAGTTGCAAACATAAACAGACAACATTTACAGAGCTGCTCTACTCCTGGATGCTTTTAGTTCTTTATTTCAGTCATGTGTCGTCCAGTGTAAACTCGGTATCAGCAGCCTGTTCAATATTTAATCAGTACTTTATTTTTATGGTCACTGTTGAGGAATTCTGTATTCTGCTGTGGACTCTAGAAGGAAACACATTGAACTGCAGGCTAGCAACCAGGGTACAAAAAAGGGGTTGTTGTTTTGTTTTTTGCTGGTATGGTGACAAGTTGATTTTGGAGTTATTGCTACAGCTACACATGTGCTGAAACAATGAGGAAGTAAAGTATGTCTGGGGCAGAAAACAAGAGTTATATGTCTCCTCTTTCAGGTGTATGCAGCCTCCAATGTTGAGCTGATTACCAGGACCAGAACTGATCATCTGTCAGACCAGAACAAGAACAAGATAAAAGGTAAGCTACTTCATCATGCCTTCGACCACTGAGGTGTTCTTTCTCTGCAGCTACATCTCAGCTGAAGTGGCCAGATTTCTCCATTATCACCTCCACGCTGTTGTAACTCCCCTCCACCAGCCCAAGTGCAGAGACTTGTCCAATAGAAGAGTCACAGATGAGTAGTCCCTCTCACCTGGGCTCGATGAGATCACCCTGAGGCTGCGGCTAACAGCCCGTAAAGTTCTCTCGGTGGCTCCGTCTCATTTTCTGGTTCAGATCATAAATCAAACAGGATTAGCAGGTCTTTCTCCCTGGACTGTCGCTGTCAGCCAGGATCAACCATCACACGCTCTTCTGAGAGGGCTCCTCTCTCCCAGGTCACAATCCCCATCTGCACTCTGCTAATATGCAGGTGGAAAGTGTTCCTGGAAATGCTACACTGACTCCTAAATGAGTGACTCACTTCATTTGTCCTTTCCTTGTGCTACTTTTCATCATTTTTTTAATGCTGTTAAAAAAAAAAAAAAAAGAACCCTTTAAGTGCTATCTATATATCCTAGGAGAGACACATACCTACTGTATCATCAGCAGCTGCACACAGATTAGATGACCGAAGGCTGAAATGTAGATGACTGCTTTGAAAACCACACTACAATGATAGACCTTTGCTCTGTTTTTAGTACTCATTCAGTTTGTGGTTTGATAAAAACAAACCACAGCACCAAATCCAAACCACACACTATCAAGCTGGTCACGTTTTCTTTCTTTCTTTCTTTCTTTCTTTCTTTCTTTTTTTTTGCGCTCAGATCTAAATGAGCAGCAGCTGTTGTGTTTCATCACTGCGGCTCTTTTAAATCCCTCGATGTCTAATTTTCTCACTCAGTTTATTATTGCCAGGAACAGGATCCTGGAGTTTATTATTTCAGATTTATATTTAGCTTTTTTTTTTTTTTACACTTAACACATTTTTGAAATAGACAGGACTCCGGCCATTACATGAATTAGAGTTGATTTGATTTTTGCAGCTTCTTTAATTGTTAATCTGTTTGACTTGATGCCAGATCTGTATCCTCATATGTCTTAATGTGAAGTAGATCTACATGGTCTACAAGGGCAGGCCCCATCTTATCTTAAAGACCTCATAGTACCGTATCACCCCAATAGAGCACTTCACTCTCAGACTGCTGGCTTACTTGTGGTTCCTAGGGTATTTACAAGGAGAATGGGAGGCAGAGCCTTCAGCTTTCAGGCCTCTCTTCTCTGGAACCAGCTCCCAGTTTGTATGCGGGAGACAGACACCCTCTCTATTTTTAAGATTAGGTTTCAAACTTTCCTTTTTGATAAAGCTTATAGTTAGGACTGGATCAAGTGACCCTGAACCCTCCCTTGGTTACGCTGCAATAGATCTAGGCTGCTGGGGGGTTCCCATGATGCACTGAGTGTTTCTTCTTCATTCACCATTCACCTTATACACCACTCTACATTTAATCATTACTTATTATTAATCTCTGGCTCTCTTCCACAGTGTGTCTTTTGTTCTGTCTCCCTACCCTCACCCCCAACCAGTCACTGCAGGTGGCTGCCCCTCCCTGAGCATGGTTCTGCTGGAGGTTTCTTCCTGTTAAAAGGGAGTTTTTCCTTCCCACTGTTCCCAAGTGCTTTGTTTGATTGTTGGGTTTTTTTCTGTTATTGTAGGGTCTGTATGTTACAATATAAAGCACCTTGAGGTGACTGTTGTGATTTAGTCTGTTACGTGGTGCTTTGAAGCACTGTTTCCTCCATAGTTAGTCAGGTGAGCGGCTTATTTCCACCGGTGTGATGTGGATGAGCAGACAGCGATGTCATGGAAACGATGGAACTCTGCAGCTCATGATAGGAGAGGGTTTCTTAATCACCATCACCCAAAATAAGGTGACCTCGTTTGTAAGTCCAGGTGGTGTGGTAATAAGTGTCACCCCACCCAAACTGCATTCTGAACAAGTTCACAGACAGTGTGTTGGTTACAAACACACTCTTGTAAAACTAATAATTTTTGAGACTCATATGATAATGAGCATCTTTTATGACTTATAAACAAATTGTAAGATGTTCACTCTTTGTAGAAAAGGGCTAAATTAGGTACCAGTATATACAAGAGGGTGCCACTTAGAGAGTTCTGGGTCATTGCACCCAGTTAGGAACCTTCCTAAGCCTAAAGGACAGTTCCACCTCATCCCACATGCTGGCAGATCTGGTTTGAAATGACAGGAGAGTTGGAACATGGGAACACTAATATCTACAACAAATCTACAACAAATGTATGATAAAGTTTGACAAGCATGATGTCATGTCATGAGTATTTTGGATTGCTGGCGGTGATAAAGATTGAGTGTGGTCATGTGAGAAGGTAATTCGAGGTTTGTCAGAGTTGAAGACATTACTGTTCATTGCATATGGGATTAGAATAAGAATTAGATGTTACGACCTTGAATATTCTCAAGATTGTGGTATTGTTTTCTGATTTGTGGCAAATATGATTTTTCCTACCATTACTGCTCTGCCTGTTTCCCATAATAATAATGGTTATCTCCAAAAATGATGCATTATCTCTTTTTTATTGGAGCACTGAAGTCGGCGTCTTGAAGTAGTGGTGCATTAAACTGCCATCTTCCGGGGATGAGATAAGGGACTGAATGTTAATACAGGGAAAACGGGGAAAACTGTCTATGATTTAATGAACTGTGGTCTCTAGGATACTAGGGCTGCAGAGCAGGAAAAGGTCAATTCAAGAGGTGGAAGTAGGGAAAGTAAGAACAATGTTGAGATTAAGGGTTTCTCATTGTCCAGCTGCGGTCTGTAATTACTCATGTATCAAATTCTGCTGTAAGATCTACTGATATTTAAACTGCATTTCTTAGGCTGTATAACTCTGCTTTTTTGCTTCAATTCAATTAAGTTGGCTCAGCTGGGTTTGGTTCATTTCATACTGGCTCCTAGTAGATGATAAGAGTACATTACAAAAGCTTGATATAATGCAATAAGCCTGAGTAGAGCTTTATAGAGCAAAATAACACTAGGCAGGGGTGATAAGCCCATACTGAGGGCTGTGCAGTGCATCTAAAGTCAATATGTAAAACTAACAAGACACTTTGTTTAGTGTATGTATGTAGTGTGATTATATAAGTACATTTTTGTAACTTGCTGTATGTGTGTGTGTGTGTGTGTGTGTGTGTGTGTGTGTGTGTGTATGTGTGTGTGTGTGTGTGTGTGTGTGTGTGTGTGTGTGTGTGTGTGAGAGCAGGTGGAAAGACTCCACTGCAGAACTTCCTCGGGATTGCCGAACAACACATGGGGCCTAATAACGGGGTGAGCAGGCACTTGCTTTGCACGTCATCACGTGAAACATAAAGACAATCAGCACCGTGACTGTCATTGCTGTTTTGAGGGAAAATACACCCCAACCCCCCAACCCCCCAACCCCCCCACCCCCCGGATGGACAGGCAGTGTATGAATCCTGACTATCAAGTTGACTGTGTCAGCAGCAGAGGCTCCAAACTGCTCTCAAATGTTGATTATGTTTTTTAATTTGTTCCTGCTGCCGAGCACCCATGACTCATACCTCCCTGCTTCTCCTGTTTCTGTATTCTTGCTCTTCGCTTGCTTCTTCTCACTGTCGTCTCTGCCCCCCCCCCCCCCACACACACGCACAGATGCACACACTACTGTGTGCTCAAGGATATTTTGGGCAACAAGCAAAATTGGTGCATAAACAATGACTAGTCCTGGGCTTGTGGTGAGCACTGCAAAGACTTGGAGCAAAAGACCCAAAAAGACTTGACTGTTTTGCCAAACCGTAAACTTTAAAGAGGCACTTTGTCTTCTGTTTCACAAGTCTTTGGTGGCCTGTACCATTAATGGGTTTCTATGTTTGACAGGTTTACTGAAGTCATATGTGACAGTGAGACAGTTATTAGTGCAGCGAGCCATCCACTGTAATGATGACTAGTGAAATAAGAAAACTGCTTTATAATTTTTTTCTCAACTTCTGGCTTGAGCGCAAAGCCTTCAAAGAGTTGTTAAAAAATGCCAGTAGGTAAAAGGAGAGCCTTGGAATTTCTACCTTCAGAGAATAGCAAAGAAAGTGAGTTTGGTATTGATTAATAATCTTTGCATTCCTGCCAACTTAGTCGTTTTTCTACAACTGTAAAAGTTTTACTATCTTTAATGCGGTGACATTTCACACCAGCATCTTTTTAAAAAAAAAATCATTTTATTCATTCCTCACTCTGTCCAGGCTCTGGTGACCCAGATGTCGTCCCCTGTGGTGACGAACCCTGCTGCGCTGACGGCCGAGGAATATTTCAACCCCAGCTCGACGATGACTCAGAGGGACATAGGCCACCCGTGCCAGCTCACAACCAAGACACAGAGGTGCCGCAGACCCGCGGAAAAAAACAAAAAACAGACAGGCAGCCATGCATAGAGCAAAGTCGCCCTCCAAACTGTCAGAGCTGACAAAATGATGGACAGAGAGTAGCCCAGAGGAAAAATTGGTCGTCCACAGCGGCTGGTCGCTGAGCTCCTGAGGTGAAGGGCAGTCAGATAACAGTGCCACACAAACACTTGTGTTTTTACAAAGCTGGTGAAGAGTGGAGCAATTAGTGGATTTCTGCAGTCTATCACTCAGCTCTGGCTGGATGACTCATGGCACTCCAGTGTATTAACAAATGCAACCGAACAAAAAAAATGAAATGAAAGAACACTTGCAGTGTCACTTAGGAAGAAAAAGCAACAAAAAAGAAGTGAATATATGAACTCAATGAGGGAAGTATAATCAAATAAAAGAATCATTTGAAATGTTTTGTCTGTAACACAGCTAATTATTGCACTGCTCACTAATCGTTTGTCCGGTGTTGCTGTGTGCTTTGGTCTTTGACATTTCCAAAAGTCACTTTTATTGTTCTTCAGCAGGTAATGAAAAGTTGAACGTCGAGAAGATGGCGCGTCTGAGGTTGTAGAGCTGCCTCTCGATCTTGTGTTCATTAATTGGACAAATTAGAATATAAGAATCGATTGGCCTCCGTCTGAACACGACTCAGCAGCTTGTGGACAGCCACTGTTAGCTGATGTGATCAATGTCTTTGCGCAGCTTCCTCTGGGCAAACATTTAACTGTCAAAGCAAGGGCATAAATTGCTTCAATTATGCTTTAGTCAGAAATGCATTTGCTGATATTTATTAATCAACTCTTCCATCCTTTCTTATTTTCCCATATGTGTGCTTGTTCCCAGGTTTAAAGCCAAGTTGTGGCTGTGTGAATCCCATCCTCTTTCCCTGGCAGAACAAGTGGTGCCTATCATCGATCTCATGGCGATCTCGAACGCCCTGTTCGCTAAGCTGCGTGATTTCATCACTCTGCGTTTGCCGCCTGGCTTCCCTGTCAAGATTGGTGAGCACAGGGAGATTGAGATGGATGAAGGGAGGGAGGTTAAAATGTTGGCTGTTTAAATAAAGGTTGAGGGCAGGGGGATGAAAGGTTTGGAAAAGGGGCACAAAGATTAATGGAAAGAAGTTAAAATATGCAGTGAAAGGGAGTAAAAATGACCGAAAAGGCTATAAGATGTATCAATCATAAAAATAGAATAATAGATATAAAGGGCGTGTATGTTGATTGGATACGTAGGTGAAACTTCTGTCCTCTCCCTGCAGAGATCCCTCTCTACCACATCCTAAATGCTAGGATCACCTTTAGCAACCTGAATGGCTGTGAGGAGGGAAGTGGCGTCCGTGCTGACAGCGAAGTGGTGGTGGAGAGGGACGGACAGCGGGACACCCCGAGGACAGACACCCCTTCTCCAGGCAGCGACTCCTCTAGCGTCTCCAGCTCTAGTTCCACCAGTAAGTGCCTCAGCTGTAGAGCTACAGAATACTACAACTTTTTTTCTGTTTTATAAATTCTGTGTGAGAATGTGCAGCAGAGGCAGTTCACAGAGTCTACACATAACCAAAGGTAAAATCTGTTGTGGGACTGCTAAGAGGGAACCACTTGCACAGAGTTTTACTTGCCCACCAAAACAAGGGTTCATTTTTATATTTTTAAAGATCAATGTAATTTATTATATTTAAATTCTGTATTAATAAATTAGTAAATCAGCAAAATAATGCCACTAAAACTTTGAAATGAATCTAGTTGAGTACACCACATGCCCCCTTTAGACGCACCCCTGCATGCTGCAGGAATCCCTGCAACAGAAGATCAAACAGCTGCTGAAATCCTGCAGCAAGTTTAAATATCATAACAAACTAAATGCAACAGTCTATAGTCTCTAAGTCTCCTTTTGATGCCTCGACATAAGCGGGTTTTTTCTGCTGCTGCCATTTTGGTTGCACCCCGCCCGACTGAGCTCATAAACTTGTGTGGAAAGTGTTTACAGAGACTTCTATAGGAGTGGAAGTCTTTTCGCAAGACTATTGCCTTCTGGTGTCCTTCAGCTAGAGTGCAGGTTTTCAGGCATTTCTGCATCAGCTGCAGAAACAAAGAGCAGTGGTGACTAATGCAGCCACGCCCCTACCTTTAAACCTCAAATATATCGAAATGGGTGAGTTATAAGAACATGGGAGCTTTTGGAACCAGCCTCAAGTGGATTTTTGAGGAATTACAGTATTTGGCACTTCTGCTTAGGCTTTATTTTTCAGCCCCTGCTTGGTGAGGGACAGGCCTGTGTGGTTCTGGCACACATTATGAGTATCTCATAATGCATTTTTCACTGGTGGAGGTGATAGGTAACAAGTGAAAATCACATTTTTTGAAATTCTAATATTGTGTCACAGAATGCAGTTTTTCTACATAGAGTGAATTTCATTTTACAGTCTGGCCAAAACAAACTGCCAGTCGAATGCATTTGCATTGGTCTGACTTTTGTTTGCTGGGTGTTACGTGTTTGCAATATTTTTTTGCTTGACAAAAGTCAAATCTGGTGAACTTAATGTTTCTCCGCATGTATTTAAAGGTTTGTTTTTCTCTCTTTCCTATCTTGCATTATAGGTTCTTTGCTATCAGAGCCAGCTATCAGACAATCTGAGAATCTATGTAAACCAAAACTTTTACAGCTAATATTTAGTACTTTGCAAAAGTCTTGAGCCAACCCCTTACTTCTTTATACTGTGTTTTTCTAGGGAAATGGGAAGTAGGTGCAGCACTTTATTGAAATATGTGCAACAGTATTATACTAAGGTTAAAAACAGAGTTTGTACAAATCTAATGAACTTGAAAGTTAATATTTGGTGTGACCACCTTTATTCTTCAGCACAGCCTGAACTCTCTGAGGCAGCTTTCTTCTCATTTCTTTAAGTAGTCTTCAGGAACAGTTCTCCAGGCTACTTGAAGGACATTCAAAGCTCTTCTTTGGATGTCGGCTGCCTTTTGTTCTGCTCTCTGTCAAGATGATCCCACACTGCTTCAATAATGTTGAGCTCTGGGGAGGCCAATCCATGACTGATGGTGTCCCACTGTGTGGTTTTCTATCCATGTATGGTTTTACTTCACTGGCAGTGTGTTTGGGATTATTGTCATGCTGAAAAATCTGAAGCTTTCCAGGTGCCATTGCGTGGAGGATCAAAATCTGATCATACTTTTCTGTGTTCATGATTTTATCAATTTTAACAAGAGCCCCAACACCACTGGTGGAAATAGATCCCCAAACCATGACAGAGCCTCCACCGTGTTTTACAGATAGCTGTAGACACTCACTGTTGTGTCTCTCTGCTGACCTCCTTTGTACATAATGACCATGATTTGAACCAAAAATTTCAAAATTGAATTCCACATTGCCACTCATTTTCAGTCCAGTTCTTGTGTAATTTGGCATATCTCAGCCTTTCCTCCCTGAAGTTGAAGAATGGCTTCTTGACAGTCACCCTTCCACTGGTGCATTTTTTATACTTGAATGATGTCAAATAGCTAAAAAAAAAAAAAATCCTCAGAAATGATCAGGTACAGAGACTGGACTGAAAATGAGTGAAAAAGCAGCCAATGTACAGAGAAAAACTTTGAAAGACCTTCAGAAAGCCGTTCAAGACTTATACACAGTAGACTTTATTATAGAGTACAGATCAGACAGTCCCCAGATCAACTCAGGGAGCTTGTTTCTCCTCCTCAGTGGGTGACGCACATAAAGTTACACATATAAAGTCTTAACTGCCCGTTTTGGCGACATCTGTAACGCCTCTAAAAGACAGGCTGAAACAGTGGACACTTCTAAATTGCACTGTATTGCATTCAAATGCCATATGCTTTTGATATTTACATTTATATGTACAGTAAATGGCACACATTTGATTTCCTCCCAAAGATGTTTTGTGTTTCTTTTGTTCAGAAAATTCTCCCCCCGCTCCTCTCCTTTAGTCTCCTTTACTGCCAGATAACACTCCTTCCCATCTCTTGCCCTTTGCCTCCCCCCGTGTGCTGCAGTGTCCTGTCGAGCCAGCGAGATTCCCCCATGTGTGTTTGAGGCCCCACCTGGATACACCATGCTAGGAGGCAAACAGAGAGACAGCATGAGAGAGGAGGAGGAAGACCTGCTGCAGTTTGCCATACAGCAGAGCTTGCTGGAGGCCGGCTCTGAATACGATCAGGTGGCCTGAATGTGAATGTGAATGTCATCTTCTGTCCTCAAACACCCATTTAGACAGCCTAAATCACTGCTTAACTGGCTATTCACTAAATCAGACTAACTTTATCTTCCTGAAACAATCATTGCACTACTAGATAATTTTTGATGTTGCTGTAGTGGTTGGAGTGTATTCCCCAAATCATATAAAGACCATGATATATGATATATGATAGAGTCTGTGTCAACACACTGGAAATGCTACCCAGTGAATGAGCTAGACATAAACGGTGTTTTATTTAAATCAACTTGTAAGCCCACAAACTAGCTAATGGGCAACTTTGGATAATTAGTCAATGAATACAGCAGATGACTGACATTTTTCAGGAGTTCATAGCTCCTTTTTTAATATTTTATTAAAAATCTTTTAACAAAATATTATGGTCAACAATATCGAAAGCTGCACTGAGATCTAGCAGGACAAGCACAGAGATGAGTCCACTGTCAGAGGCTATAAGAAGATCATTTGTAACCTTCACTAATGCTGTTTCTTTAGTGTGATGAATTCTGACTGAAACTCTTTAAATAAACCATTCCTCTGCAGATGATCAGTTAGCTGTTTTACAGCTACTCTTTCAAGAATTTTGTGATAAAAGGAAGGTTGGAGACTGGCCTAACATGTGTGTGAATATATTTATATCTTTGTCAGCCTCTGAGGTGCATCTCTGCTGCAAAGCGGTTCTGTCCGGAAACAACAGAAAAAGACTGTCATGCTGCTTTGTGCTCGTTGTTCTAATGAAAGGATCGCCAAAACATAAACTGATTTATCTTGTTATGTGTTCCAAACATGTTGAATTTGATATATCACACCAATTCCGTGGCTTTTGTAGTAGTGGACAAAGCACCTACATTAGGAGATGCGGTTTTCTCATACTGATATGGCTCTGATGCATTATGGTTGTTAGTGACAGTAGAGTATTTGGTGTGTCTATGTGTCTATATCTATGAACAGGCACAGGTAGCAAATGTGGAAAGTATCCCCCTCTGAAATACACAGTGCAAATGGCAGCAATAAATTTAACCATAAGTCAAGCAAGACCAGACAAATATATGCAGTGAAGTAGGGAAAAAGGCGACCAGTCTCAAAATAAAAACAATCAATACTGAAGCAAAATCAGTAAGTAGAATAAATTGCCTCTGATGTGTGGTGCACACTGCCTCAGGATCGGTGTTGTTTTAAAATCCCAGAGATCCCGGTCCTGATAGCCCTTGGCCTTCTTCCAGAAGTTACAGAAAGTGAGGTATAAATAGGCTCTGTGAGACAATTCAGAGAACATCCTCTGAGTTTTCTTAGCTGAAATACACAAGGGGAAAGAGTAGAGGAGACAGGGGCATGGTTGCAGCTGAGGTTTTGTGCTGCAGTTTGTGCGCTCCTCTCCAGCAGCCTGCTGTACTGAGCACCCCTACTGCTGTGCTGAGAAAGGTGACACTTTTAATTACTGCTCTGATACTGAAACAGGACAGGTGTTAAAGGATCACACCGCTGACACTGCATGTTTGACAGAATTAACCGCTGTACAAATCTGGCTTACACTGTATCCTGTCATCTCCTAAAAAAAATGCCACCTTTTCTTCACAGCTTCCATATATTTTTATGACAATGCAAAACTGAATTTGAAATGTTGTGAAAGCTCATTTAAAGTTGAAGCCTGGGAGCTGTTTTTTTTTTTTTTTTACTCTAATCACAGAATGATAATTGAGAATGATTTTTATTTTGATGATCGTTAATGGATTTTTTTTCACCAAAAACAAAACAGCAACCGAAGGAAATATCGGTTCACTTTGTGAACAGAAAGGCCCCAGCCAACCAGGAGGTTCAAATCCAGAGCTTTCTTGGTGTGAGGCAACAGTGCTTACCACTGCACCACCATGCTCAGTCCTGATTTGGTCAAAGTTTTCCACATTTCAAAAACACAATTTAAAAAACATCCTTATAAGTAAAATAATTTTAATTTGTCCATTTTTGAGCCTCTGAAAATGGGGGAGTGTGCATAAACATGGCCGTAATTCCTAAACCGTTCCTAAATTCACAGAAGACCCCTTGAGTTAAAGCTGAGAGTCTGCACTATTGATTCAAAGCCACTGTGGTGGTGCACAGAGGAGAAAGGAAAAAAAAAAGTCTAAATACTTGCACACCCAGCTGTTTATATGAAAAAAAAAGGGGGCGCATAACAGCAAATAAACCGTCGCTCATAAATATTCACTGTGATGGGATTTTTCAAATAAACATGCACTCCTGAAATATAATTAGAGGCTAGAGAGAGAGAGTCTGAACAAGACCAGATTAACCCACTCGAGTTTGTCACGAGTTGGGAAGCAGCTGTCAAATATAGGTTTAGAGTCAAATTTATCGTGAGCTGAAACAAATATTATTCAGGCAGGTAAATAATAATCCACCTTTACCAAAGGCATGGGGACAAGAGAGGAGTGAAAGAGGGTTAGCAACTTTGTAACCTAAATAAAATGAGATCCAAATTACTCAAGAGATGCCATTTCCTGATGTCATCTCTCTGGCCACTGTCTCCAGGTGAGGGAAAATAAAACGTAGGATGAGAGGGAGGGAAATATGGAATATATTATTAAAGGTGCAAAACTAGATTTTAATGAAAGATCAAGATCAGGTATGACTGCAGAAACCAGCTTAGAGCTCAAGTTTCAAATCTCTGATAATGATGATGATGAGGCCCCACCAGATCTGATATGTGGTAGGTGTGCATGTATTTTTTTTAGTTCAGAAGAATGTGAGGACTAATATTTAACAAGTGCTTCTTATCTTCATTAATCTTTAGTAGTATTAAAACTGGGTGTGTACTTAAGGAAGGACCCAAGCCAGGATCGATCTTTCAATTTATGAGCAAGCCAGCCGGCTGTCTCTTTACCATACATTAACAGGAAGCTGCCTACAGGGGACGAGGATGCATTTGTTTTCCATTTACCACTTCCTACAGGGCTCGTTTTCTGACTTCCTGTGCCGCCTCCTCTTTGTGTCTAGGTGACCATCTGGGAGGCGCTGACCAACAGCAAACCGGGGACTCACCCTCTGTCCTGTGACCCAAGTCGTGTCGAGAGGTCAGAATTAAACTCTGCTTTCATGACGCCCGCGTGTTTGAGCTAAACCCCTTTGTTATCAGGAGCCGCAAATAAAGTGGGATAAAAGCATCAGTGAATTAAAGAGAACAGGACTTTCACTGTCAGCAGCGAGAGGAAAAAAAAAAAGCCCCACATAAATCTCCTTGAGTGTCAGGATGAAGGCGATACATCCTGCCATCCCGCCACCGTATTGTCTCTGACTTCCTCTCAGCTCTGTTATGTATTGTTAATCTTCAGTGTCTTGCACTCCTCTGTGTATTCTTTTTTTTGCAGTTCTTTCCTCCCATCCCTGATTCACATCCTGTATTCCTGTCCCATTCCCTGCTCTATTCTCTTATCCATCCTGCTATTCTCCTCATCTCCTATCTGCTGAGCACCACTGTGTGTGCATGTGTGTGTGTTTGCAGAGAGGGTCGTGGGAGGGGGGATGAGCGAGTTGAGAGTTTCCTGCTTTCTCAGTTGACAGTACTGTAGTTGACTTTAGACTCTGTTATCTTTAGACTGTTTTTCTCTCTGCATGCCTTCCCTGTTTGCAAATGTGAGTGGCTGGATTCACAGACGGTCTTGTTCTCTTTTTCACTTTGTTTTTTTCCAAGTCTCTCCAAAGCAGTGTTTGCTCATTCCAAAGTTCAGATGTGAGAGGAAAGTGTTGGTCTTTTAGACTGCCAACAAGAGAGAACCTGAACTGCATAGCTTGTCCTGTCTTTTAACTAAATTGTCAATAAACTGCAACCCTAATCCCCCCCCCCCCAATGGCTGGGATGCTTGGTAAAATGTAAATAAAAACAGAATGCAATGATTTGCAGATCTTATGAACCCCAATTTTATTTACAATAGAACATAGAAGGTATGTCAAAAGGTCATCACAACACATCCCAAAAAAAGTTGGGACAGAGCCATGTTGACCACTGTCTTCCTTTAGAGCAGCTCCTGCACCTTTGGGAGAGGAATGTTGTCCCACTGTTGTATGATCGAGGATTCTAGCAGCTTAACAGTCCTTGGTCTTCTTTGTCATATTTTTCATTTCCTGATGCACCAAAAGTTTTCATTTGAAGAAAGGTCTGCACTGCAGCCAGGCCAGTTCAGCACCTGGACTCCTCTACTATGAAGCCACGCTGTTGTAATGGATGCTGTATGCAGTTTAGTGTTGTCCTGCTGAAATATGCAAGGCCTACGCATATGTTGCTCTAAAAGCTGTGTTTAACTTTCAGCACTGATGGCGCCTTTCCGGATGTGCAAGCTGCCAGTTCCATAGGCCCTGGTGCACCCCCATACCATCAGAGTGCAAGCTTTGAACTGAGCACTGATAACAAGCAGGACGGCTCCTCTCCTCTGTAGGCGTCCATGTCTTCCGGAAAGAATTTCAAATTTTAACACAACAGTTTTCCACTTTGCCTCAGTCCATTTTTAAATAATCCTTGGCCCAGAGAAGACTGTGGCATTTTTGGATCGTGTTCACATATGGCTGCTTCTTTGCATGATCGAGCTTTAACCTACATTTGTGGATGGCACGGTAAACTGTGTTCACAGACAGTGATTTTCTGGAAGTGTTCCTGAGCCCATGCTGTGATTTCCATGACAGAATCATGCCTGTTTTTAATGCGGTGCTGCACGAGGGCCCGAAGATCACGAGCATCCAAAACTGATTTTTGGCCTTGTCCAGTTTTTTGTGGAGTGGTGAACCTCTGCTCGTTTTTACTTCTTAGAAACTATAAGATGCTGTTTTTAGACGCAGTCATGTGACCTGTTGTCAGTTAACCTAGTTAATTGAAAAATGTTTGTCTACTTGATACTCTTTAGTACCACTTAGATTTCCTTTTGCTTCCCTTGTCCCATCTTTTTTGAGATGTGCTGCGGCCATCAAATTCAAAATATTTTACTATTTTTCATGAAATAGTAAAAGGTGGGTTTATTAGATTTGCAAATCACTGCCTTCTGTTTTTGCTTTTCATTTTTCATTGAGTCCCAACTTTTTTTGGAATTGGTGCTGTACGTAGAAATGATTGAATTTTAAGTTGAATTTAAAAGAAAATGAATTATCTGTACACAGCTACCTTCTCTCCTCAGAGGATCAACATTAAGATGATCCGTTTTACACAAATTTTGGACAGCAGCTCTCTGATCAGAAATCATCCATTTGGTTCACACGTCGGTCCTGCCTGCACAGACCTTGCAGGAGGCAATAATGACTTTCTACAACAACAACAACAACAACAACAAAAACAAAAATCATCAAATCTTTAAAATTAAAGAGGAAGAAGAAGATGTAATTTGGACTAGATGGGTCCAGGTTTACACTCAGCAGGTTCCTGCTGATAAACAGATTCAAAGACAAAGCAAAATGTTGCAATGAAACATAATCAGCAGTAAAGGGGATTTTCATAACCTGGCAAGCCAAAAGCTCATTTTTATTAATGACTTATGAGTCACAGCGAAAGCATTGCTGAATTACTTTCAGCATGTCTAACATCTAAGGAAAACCCCCGCTGCCCAGGATGAGGTCCTTAAACCTGTGTTTCTCTGCCCAGGACGCCCCAGCACAAGCCCCGCCCACCCACAAGCCTTTGCTCCACCCCCTCCAAAAAGAAGTCGACCACCTGCAGCTACAACGAGCAGCTGCGCATCGCCATGGAGATCTCAGCCCGGGAGCAGCAGGAGGCGGAGCTTCGACAGCAGCAGGAGGAGGAGGAGCTGCAGCGCATCATCCAGCTGTCGCTCATGGAGAAATGATCCGCCGACCTCCCCACCAGGCGGGCCTGCCGGGGTGGGGTCTGGACTGAGGGGTCGTGGAAGGGAAAAGGGCAACATTTTCTACTTATAATCTTTAAGAACACTCTGCAGGTGGCTGGAAATCAAAAAAAAAAAAATCATCTTAGTGGTAACACCTGATCTAGTCCAATCTGCCTGTCTCTCCCATCACCTCAGCCAGACCTTTCCCGTGAAGCCATACGGCTCTGTGGCTGTCCGGCTTCAGACAGCCAGAGAGGGACACACGTTTCCTCTGGTACCACATGGTACTTTCTTTACCAGTGCCAGTTTACAACCAACAATACATCCAATACAATTTAAGAGGAATTCCTCCTTGGATAAATGATTTCTGTTTGCACGTGTGTGTTTAAAAACCAGCTCAACGCACAGGGGGTGCAATAAGGTCATCTAAATGACCCTAAATGTAGTGCATTAGGCCAACTCACTGCTCCAGCACCTACCACACGCTCACTACTTCCTCCTGCCACTGAGGGTGTGCTCTTCAGTCCTAACTGTGTGTAAAGAGCCGCAGTGCGGAGAACACCTTCTTTATTAAAGGCTGGTCAGGTTTGAGCTGAATGTCGACAAATAATCCGACTTCCTCAGATTTTAACGAAGAATTTTAAAATAACGGACTGCTATGTTTCTTCTTCGCTATCTTCTTCTTCTTCTTTTTGATTTGCACAAAATCCAGATGTACTGTACTTGTGGGTGGATCACGTATATGACTGTTAATGGATGTTGAGTTTGAGCACAAAGTAAACCCGGGTCTAGTTTTAGCCTGACGCCGGACTTTTCAAGGAGCAGTTATGATGGGACTCCCAGGTGAACACTCGGTGTACTAACTATACTGTATGTGAACTAGCGCGTTTATTAATAAAAAAGCCAATAACAGGACCGAAACTAAAGGTTCGTATGTGGATCGCGGATTAGAGAAGAGATTTTTCTGTAAATTTGCATCTTCTCACCTTACATGAGCTGATGGGGTTTTGTGTGTGTGTGTTTCTGTGTAGTCACGGTGCATTACAGTATTTCAGCATGGCCTGCACCCGCTGGGGGCCGGGGGTCATTTCCTGCCTCGAGTCCCACAATAGAGCGGGAGCGCGCTCTCTGATGGGACGCGCACCCCGGAAGAATCACTGTAAAGGCTGTCCACAGCAATTTGAAGTTGCATTGAGCAAAAAAAAAAAACAACATGCTGAAAACCAAAATCAAGTGTAAAATCAGCCCCGACCCCAGAAAAAAGAAAAAGAAATGAATGTTTTTTTTTTTAGATATGTAATATTGGAGGGAACCTAGCTGAACACTGAGGGACATGTTTTGCTGTGGAGGACGAGGAGGGCAGGGATGTTATGTTCTTTTATTTAAAGGAAGAAATGTAAAACTTTCACACTCCAATATCAGCACAAACTGAGGCTATCACCTCTCTATCCTCTCTGTAATTCATAGTTAAGCTTGCCTGGTTGAATTTAAAAAAAAAAGCTTTTTTTTTTCTTTTTTTTACTTTTAAAAAAAAATGTTGCAAAAACAAAAAGCACGTTGTTTTCATGGTGTATGCTGGGAAGTGAATTGAGATGATTCAAATAAAGAAAATCTTTTGGAACAGCAATGTTACAAGTGTGTGTGTGTTTTTTTCTTAATCCTTTCAAATGCTCTATAAATCCCTTGACCCCCACGCTGCAGCTTTCCACAGTTAAGTTGGTTTTCCGGTCCTCTCCGGTGGAGGACGGTGACAAAAGCAATTTATTTCATGCACGATTGGGAAGTGCTGCAGCGTCTGTCAGCACCAGAGAGACCTCATCTGTTTTTAGCAGCTGCCACCTCCATCATCGTCCCTGTGACATGGATTCCCACAGCCTAAGTCGGATCTGGTTTTTTTCCCTTTCTTTTTTTTCCCGTAGTTATTTTAGGCTTGAAAGGGAGAAAAGGAGGCAGCTTAGAGGCTTGAAAACTTCCAAGAAATAGCACTCAAGACAGAAAGAGAATGAAAAAAATGAGATATGTGGACTGGCAGTTTGCAACTTTTTCCCCCTGCTTGACATTATGAATAACACCAGGATTGTGGAGGTCCTGAGCTGCAAGCATGTGTGAAGCAAATTTGTAAAGAGCTGATGATGTAAGTTGCGTTCAGAGCATCAGTATGCAAAGAGGAAGGATGCCAATCTCAGCCTGGATCCAGCCCTCTTCTCTTCTGCTCCACTGATTTTTATTTCTCGCATTTCCTTCCTCATAACGCGCACACACACACAAACACACTCGTATTTTATTTGAAATCCTTCTGCTGCATCTACTGAGGTGGACTTAATTGGTGAAAACGTCAAGGGATTTCTGCTTTCCTCTTGATTCACTTAAAACACCAAAGAGTCTTTTGGTATTGCTATATGGAGCTTGTGAGTTTTGATGTCTTAGTTATCGCCAGCATCTTTTTTTAAAGGCAGGTTCAGGCCTTTAATGTCAGTCTGGGCCTCATTTGTGTGTGTGTGTCTGTCTCAGCAGGGGCTCCGGTGGCCTACATCTCAGTATTTAATTACCCACACGAAACAGTAGGTAAAATGTCAGCCTGAAATAAGCTGCACTGAACACTGATGGAGATCATTTCCCACTGGAGTTGGCACTGACGTGTTTAAAGGATCAGTTACTTGTAGTTAAAAATGAGAGGTGAAAATGTCTTTCTATTAAAGATGTGGGCTTGTTTTTCACTCATTAGAAGGAGGAATATTTGAGCACAATAGAGGCAGTAGTAGTAGTAGTAGTAGTACTAGTTTAGTTTTTAAGAATATAGGACCTCAAAGTCACCAGATTTTCCAGTTAACTGTAGGTCAGCCTGTCCAGTAGGTGGCGGTACATTTAAAAGCTGGATTAACATTTCTCCTCATTTCTTCTTCTTCTTAAATGTAAGAGGTTGAAGTGAAGCATGCAGGACTAAAACAGAGAAAAAGTAGAGTCGCTGCAGTTAAAACAAACTCACCACCTTTATTTACTGCTAAAGCAATGAAATTCTAATAATAAAAAAACCCCCAAAACAACGTATCAGCTTTCTCCTGGTTTAATTAAAAATCTGAATAAAGACATGTCTGCCAGCTTTGAAGACAAAACCACAGAGACAAGTCTATTGAGAACAGTGCAAAAGAATCCTCCCCAGGGTAAGAAACACATCTCAAATAATAACAATAAAAAACTCATCTAAACAGTAAAGTGCATGTTTTGAGAAGAATAAGCCCCTCTGGTTGGAGTTTTAGAAACTCTGAACAGGCAGCGAGGGTCACACGTTAAAAAAAAAAGAAAAAAGGGACACTGATATAGTGACTACATACACACCCTTCAGTCTTGGTTTGGACATTCATATCACTGTACAGACAAATCTGAACACATCCAGTGGTTTACATGCAAATATATGCTCATCATTCATGTCTTGCATACTATACACATACAATAGAGGGTACACAGGGGCTACAGCTGACCTGCTATGCATTCATACACATCATGCAGCCTCTTTCACAAATATGCACAGCTCCAGTTGCATCTGTTCCAGTCCATTGCGCTGAGGTTACATGGTATTGTATAGCAGTGTGACGGCTCGCTGCTGCTTTTTCTCAGCAGATGCTCTGCGAGGACGTCTCGATGAGTGTCCTCTCCCCTGCTGACGGGATGCGGAGACTATGCTACTACTGCTACTGCTATCTGGCTCCTCCCTCTCTCCTCTTGCACCTTCAGTGGAGGCGGAGAGGCGGTGGGGTGGAGGGGATGTGTCATCACAGGACAAACCTGTTCCTTTCAGCACAGGACCTCTGTGCCAGCAGCACTTTCTGCTTCTTCCAGGTGTCGTCCGGGTGAGACTGGGGTAAGGCGGCAGAGTCCCGTGAGTGTGATGATGTTGTTCTGTTGTGCGTCCTCAGATCCAAGCTGTTGAGGTCATTGGCTGACAGCTCCAGGCAGTCCAGTTTAGCTAAGGAGGCTGATCTCTTCATGAGAGAAGGGGGGGTGAGGCCTGCCTGGCGGATGCGCGCCTCGAGCTCCATGGCTCTGTGCCACTCCGTTGGCTCTACCAAACTCTTCTGCTCTTGTCTCTCTGGGAGCTGCTGCCCCACTTTCAGACCTGGAGGGTTTTCTTCAAAACTCAACCCTTTATAACTTCCTGGCTCTGTGTCCATAGCGTCTCTCAGCCCCTGAGGCTGCCCCAGTTCTTGTGCTCGACTGTCTGCCGCCTCCAGGCTGATGCCCTCGTGAAGAAAAGCCTGCAGCTCTCTTAGTGTCTGCTGAATCCTCTCCAGCTCCTGGCTGCCATGTGCCAGCCTCCTCTGGGCATCACAGCCGGGGCCACAGCCCTCTCGCCTGCCCTGAGAACTTTCATCTGTGTCTGACTCCTGCACTGTCACGCCATCCAGAGTCATTTGGTTTGAACAGACCTGCAGGTTTTGGCTGTGGAGCTGGCCCTGTCTACTAGACTGGGCTGAGGTATCTTGAGATGATGCTGATAAGTGCTTACTAGAGGCCAGTGATGAGGCCACCGTATGGCTAACTGTGGATGTGTGCACACTGACGGGTATAGCACCAGAGACTTGGCTCATATTTGAGTTCGGGGAGCATAAAGGGTCTTGGAGGGTATTCGTGCCTGAGGAATCAAGTCTTTTGTGTGACCCTGTGTGCTTCTCTTCATCTTTGGACATAGCATTAGCAGAGAAACAGCCACGTTCTCTCCCTGAGCGATCCTTTGTTCTGTAGCATGCAGGGGGGAGTGGAGAGGAGGGTGTTCAGTGATTGGAGAGGACACGGACAGTCTGATGGGCGGGTGCTCGGCATTGGGGGAATGCAGCGGGGACCGCTGAGACGCCGCTGTCTCCAGTTCCTGCTTCAGCTTCTGCTCCAGCTGTTTGGTGGCCCGCCGCACGGAGCCTGCTGGCCAGTCGCATGCGCATCATGGAGGGAGACTGGGGAATGTGAAAGGTGGAGTGGGAGGAGCCATGCGTAACTTCAAAGACTCCGCCTCTTCCTGATGTTCCGTCGTTCGGGTGATCTGAGGACTATGAGAGAATGGAGGGAGTGACAAAGATGATGAAGAGGAAGTAGGAGAGGAGGCCGAGTGCGATATGGCTTCGATCTCAGTGACAATATGGCGGACTGATATTCCGTTGTCATGGTGAGTGAGAGGAGGCCTGGTCAGAGCTGTCTTCAGGCTCCTGAGAGACCAAGAGGCATAGAGACTTTATTAGCCACAGTCATGATGAGGCCTTCCTTTATTCCAAGCCATGACTGATTACATCACTAGTGTATATTTTAAAGATAAACCAGTTTACACCCTTTTAAACTCCACACAATACTAATGGCAACTCTTTAAAGGAGAAGAAAATATTGTCTTGACTATTCTCTCATCTCCCAGCAGGTGTTCGCTGTGATTCAGCTCAGTCTATCTGCTACCACAGGCCCATATCACTTCCCCTCTGATTAGCACTGAAAATATAGTATCTGTAGTATTATGTTGTCTGCTGAAAATTTTAAACTAAAAAAATATCTTCTTGGCTGATGATAATAAAGGTAACCCTAAAAAGCAGTCAAGACCAAAACAGAGTGAAGAAGCTGAATGGGGCCTTACCTGATTCGTCTCATTCCTCTGCTCTTCCTCCTCTTCACAGACTTCTGTTTCTCCGTCCAGTGACAGAGGGGTCTTTTGCTGTGCCTGCTCTGAAAGTGTCCGAATTCGACCATCTTGGGCCAGCCCCAGAAACTTCTCCCGGGCGCTGAAGAAATCGATGCTGTCCGTGCTGTGGGTCGATGACCCGTCTGCCTCGCCGCGGCTGTCGAAGGCGCTGCCCATCTCTAACTCACTGGGGTTGTTGTTGTTGTCGTCATCGCTGGGAGCGAGGGGCAGGAGCAGGGGCAGAGAGGTGGGAGTCGCAGGGCTGAGCGGAGTGTGTCTGTCGCTCGTTAAATCAGACAGTGACTGGTTGATTATATCTGAGTCAGCGGATTCCAGAGTGAGCGGGAGAGACTTCCTCTGAGCTGCTTCCATCAGGTAAATTGAGGAACAGCTCCTCTGGCTTGCATTTGGCCACTGAGCTGGACAAATGTGTGGGGGCACCCCTGTGAGCACGCTGCAGTTCGGGGGTGGGAGGTAGGATGTGGAGCGATGGTGGCGGGTGTGGAAGAGCAACAGGCACAGTGATAGCCACGCTCGCCGAATTGTCCTGCTTTTCCTCTGGGACCACGGTGGCTGCTCGGGGTCTGGGAAGGGGAAGCAGGCAGGGGTCTTCACAATGTGATCTGACCTCCTCCTCCTGAACCAGTAAGTCACAAACTCCATTGGAGAGCAGGTGCGAGTCAGAGGTGTGCATGTCGTTTGATTTGGGAGAGTCTTTGGGTTCGGCGCTCGAGCGCCTGCAGCACAGCCACGCCCAGGAAGTGATGCACAGAGGAGGTGTTGTTGTTGTGAGAGTCAGTGCGGCTCATAGGAGGGAGATGAAGGTCTTAGAGTTCCGGGCGATCTGACAGGTCACCGTCACTGTGGGAGCGCCATAGCTTATTATGTCTTTGTTTGCTGAAGAAGAAAAGCAAAAGAAGAGTTTGTTAGCTCCAAATTCACTTTAAGGAAATTTTATGCATTTCTGTATGACAGCACACCTTGCCAGCAGAATTCCCTGATACTCCTCCAGCTGCTTCATGAAGGAAGGGTTTGGCTTGGTGACGGTCCGTCTTTCCTTCACGTAGTCAAAGGCAGTGTCCAGGTTCCAGCCATATTCCTTCATAGCGTAGGCTATCACTGTGGATGCAGAGCGGCTCACGCCCATCTTACAGTGAACCAGACACTTGGCACCGGCTTTCCTAAAGGCAGAAGAGAAAGAGGCTGGGTTGCAGTCCATGAACTACAGTGAGAAATCAAGAGGGGCTTAAACTCTGTGTATGTCTGTGTGTGCAGAAGCCTACTTGGCTTTGGTGATGAACTTGTACGTGTCGTTCCAGTACTCTAACAGGTTGGTGGCCTCCTCGTCGTACACTCTGATGTTGTGGTATTCAAACATGCCAGGAAAAAAGTTGTCGATTTCCCTGGTCACATTCAGGATGTAGCGCACTCTACAGAAGAGACAGGAAGTGGCGTGTCTCAGTTTCTGGGGTTCAATGCAAATTTGATTAATCTAGAAAAAAGCTGCTCAGTGGACCTTATGTTCTCAAAGATGTAATCATGATAAATGAGTCGCTCATTTTAACTGACTTTAAAGAGAAAATAAATGTAATACATCGATTTATCAGTGACTTTGTAGAGTTCATGACTGAACTTAAAAGTGACGGAAGTGACTGATCTCTTACCCACTGTTCTGCAGCTCCTCTAGG
This sequence comes from Pterophyllum scalare, assembly GCA_024447675.2. Lineage (NCBI taxonomy): Eukaryota > Metazoa > Chordata > Actinopteri > Cichliformes > Cichlidae > Pterophyllum > Pterophyllum scalare. The sequence continues at coordinate 3,724 of JAMQGT020001309.1, read as the reverse complement.
TTAGAGGCGTTCCATTCTGAGCCCTAAAGACAACACAGGTCTGGTCAATATTGCGGCATGCACAAATATTTGCATTTATGCTTAGAAAGACTAAGATACAAAACAGAAAAATTACATCAAAGATGATTTTCTGAGCACGTTTCATGCAAATTATTACTGAACCTCAAGTCTGACACGAGAAAGCGTTACAGGTCAGTCGAATCAAAGCCCGAATGTCTCACCAGAAAGACGTGTTCAAATATTTCCGTGGGGCTGTCCATCTGTCCAGGATCACAATCATCTCATTGTCTATGAACTCTTTAAACTCCCTCAGGTTGCACACCATCTGGATCTCCAGCTCTGTTCGGATCTGTCAAAGTTCAAACAATAAATGGGCTGATCATAGAAGATAACACGCCGAAAATTAAGGTTTAAGATGTTACAATGGTGAAAATTTGCACTTTGAAAGCATACCTTAACAAATATTACAACTATAGACTGTACATGAAAGGCTATGAATGCAGCCTCAGGTAATGAAAAGTAAAGCCAGCGTCTTAAGCACATTTTCTTTCTTGTTACCATCATGGGGAAACATATCGGTTAGCAAAAAGAAGTCTGTACTCAAGTTTTTGAGTAAACACTGGTGACGAGTGTATGCCGTTTATGGTGTCTAGCTCCAATTCTTATTTAAAATAACATTGACAGCAATTCTGGAAATTATTATTCCATTTTAATAAAAGACAGTATGTTTCAGGATGTGGCTCACGATGGATTAGTTGCCACCATATGAGCGTGCAGTGTTCCTTCTTCATCACAGACAGTAAAAATGCTCATTTTGAAGCTTCAAGAGAGGACTTTACAAGCCAACGGAGATGTCATGGTGGGTACTAAATGTAAACTCCACTGCTCCTCACCTCCTTGGAGGTGACGTTCTCCAGGTCTTTCTGCATCATTATCTCTCTGAGGCGCATCTTGATCAGCCGTTCTGTGCGCTCCCTCTCTGTGGGCCTGCACATTAAGACACAAAGACCTCCATTTAAATCACCTTCAACATATTTTCTCTTGGCCAAAGTAAAATACTAATTTTGAAGACAAAGAACCACCTTCACAGTAACAGTAATGACCTTTACATTCTGTTCATTTTATACTTTAGTCTCAATGACATTACTTATCCTCCGAGAGAATTGCGACGTTGTTTTGCGCTGCCATTAGGCCGCGCTCTTGGATTTTCTGTTCCTGCTCCAGTTTCTCAGAATTAGACAAAGTCCCCCTTGTAAAATCGGCCTGTTGTTGTGTTGTGCGGTGTTTCTAACTGCTCTGCTGGGGGACGCATTTAGCCTTTGCATGTCACACTGATGATACCAACAAGTGGCCTAATTGCCTCTCTGGGGAGAGCTCAGTTTGTCTGTGAACTCCTTCTTATAGCATTGTCTAATTTTTTAGTTTTACTTCTAACGGATTCATCAGTGTAATAGTACACAGCAGTGTGGGTCAGCAGTCACAAAAGGGGAAGTACAATGACCACAGGTGTGTAACTGCACACTTGAAAGCATCATCTGTGTTGGAAACAGGGAGCTTGTTTACCTCAACCCTAAACATTTTACTGACCTCATGAGAATGAGCCCACAGGGTTGAGCAAAAGAAAAAAGAAAAACTTTTCGCCCTTGCCAAGTGAAACAGGTTATTTAATGACATGCACTAACACTTATCTCGCAACAAGCCTCCACTTGCCTGCAGACAGCCTGAGGGAGGGAAGCCCAGTCAGGCAAAAATACAGAGAAATTACGTGGGGGCAAATGACGACCTAAGGAATGGAGCTAATGAATAAATGAAGAATGGAAATTTCACATAACTTCCTTGAATTGCTTTCTTATAGATAAGCAAACAACAGGAATTCACCCCCATAAATCAGATGTACACAAATCAATGACAATTTCCTGAATCTTGGCTCTGCATTTATACAGGGGAAAAAGACTGCCATGTCAACAAACACTGACACGTCATGAGGCTTTGGCAGCCTTCCTGTGCGGGAAGACAAACAGGGACTTTCAGTGTTGGGCAGTGAGCATGAGCAGGCCCAGATCATTCAGAGAGAGCATGTGCATGTGAAGTGCTTCTTAATTGTATAGTTTTAAGTGGCTTTCTTTCTGCCCCGACTGTTCTTCATTATTTCATCAACCAGCATCAGCTTTTCCCCTCCGTCTTTTTACTCACCACCTGCTTCTGTCTGTCTCTCTCTGAGTCTACTTACTTATGAGTCTGTCTGGACCCCACTTCTCTGTAAGTAAAACAAGCCAGCGAAAGGCTTGGCTATTTTAGACATCAGAAGACCTCTAAAGAGTCTGTGTGTGTGTGTGTGTGTGTGAGAGAGGGAGAGAGTGAGTGAGAGAGAGAAGAGGGAGAGAAAGAGACCATCCAAATAGATAGCAGAGCATGTGACTAAGCAGCAGGGAGGGGAATTTCCCTGGTATCAGTGAAGACATAAATCCACCAGCTGAAATCATTACTTGTATGTTTTTATGTTCCCATGTGGATGTGTTGATAGCACAGGGCATGTCCATCATGTTTGGTGAATATGTTAATGATTAGGTAACCCTTGCAAACATCAGCCACTCATGCTTTTGTTTTTGTCTTCTCCTGGAAGGTTAGAGAGGGCATGTGGCCTCATTCCAGTCTCCATGGCTCTGCAGACTGCAATATTTTGCTTTCGAGATGCAGCAGCAGTTGTTGTGAAGATGTGACTGTCTTTCTCTATTTTTAACCTTTCATACAAACAGCTATAGTAAAGCACTTTTTTCTCACACCTGTGTGCACAGTTACTGCTGGGAATTTCTGGGGAGCAGTATGTTGTCCATGCCATGTTAATAAAGTGCATGTGTCAGGTGCATAGTTTACGTCACTGCTGCAATGTAAAACTCTAAAATTTCTGAAAGGCTAACTATGAAGGGTAGGCGCAGCTCTTCTTAAAGTATTTTTTAGTGCTACTCTATGGAAAACCATTCCCTTAATGCGGTCATCTCCCTACTCTACTCACAGGTCTGTGAAGAGTATAGGGTGAATTGAGCACGATGCGACTCGACATCCTGCATGGTGTTCCATTCGTTGATACACAACTGGCTAGATGCGACTCTGCTCTGGTAGTAGCTGACCCAGGTCAGGAACAGGCTGCCTGGGTAGTAGTTATGGCAGCGAGCCACCTCGCAAGCTTTGTGGAGCGACTGGAGGGCTGACCTGAGGGCAGACAGTTGAAAGGAAGGAGATTTTCGGTGAGCAATTATCACTAAGGGGAATCAAAAATTGAAGAAAAAAAAAAACAGTACAGAGTGGAACTTGGTCTTATGTAAGAGCTAAGAATTATGCCAAAGTGAAAGGAAAAGGATGGAATGTGCGATAATAACGTGAGAAATATAACAAGGAGGCATAGGTTGGAGCTATTAAGACCCATAACACTATCATTCTGAGGAAGAAGGAGGATCAGGAGGAACAATAAAATGAAGATATGGCGAGGTGGGGGTGCTGGCACGTGACAGGGATAAAGAAAGAGGGACTCAAAGCAGAAACTTGATAAGACAACAAAAGGCAGCGAAGGAGGAGGAAGATACGAAGAAAAACAGACAAACACACAAGGCTGGAGAGGTCAAAGTTAAAAGTGGAGTACAATGGATACATTGTTTTTAAGCCAGCAGCTTCACACAGCTGTCATCCTGCTGAAAGAAATAAAGGTTGCTCACCACATGGCCTGGAC
>JAMQGT020001308.1:0-14449 GCA_024447675.2 Pterophyllum scalare | reverse complement strand
CTATTGTTTAAATTGGTTTGATGTTCCGAAACACTTAAGTGTGACAAACATGCAAAAAAACAGGAAATGAGGAAGGGGGCAAACACTTTTTCACACCACTGTACATTTGTGCTGTGCACTAACTGGAAAAGAATAGAGCAATATTTAGTCCAACCTTTTCTCTCTTCGCCGTGTCAGTGAATTACATGGAACTCATTAATTTAATCTTAAAAAGACTTTTGTGAATGTAATGATGCCACATGGCTTCTCTCAGGCAGTGTTGTGGGAAGATTAAGATTTAGGTTGCTAATCTGGAGTTAAGACATGGCCAAGCCACTTAATCTCTTAGCAGCACGGTGCAGCGGATGCTTTTCTGAGTTCCAGTTATGCTGTCCTTTAAAGCCTGTAGCTTCATCCTTACGTCAACGATCGGGTAAATGTAGAGTGGAGTCTGCCCAGTTTATTTTGTTGAGCCTGGACACTTCTAGCAAAGCTGCATCAGATGTTATTAGGTCAAACTTTAGGAAAAGTACATTTTTCGTACCTGAAGTTTCTTCACACCTGGAGAAAGGTTATGATGAAACTGTCTCTGATAATGTTGTTACGTTTTACATCATGAATAAAATTATATAGAGGTCACGTGGTAACATCACAGTTCCAGGATTCAAAAAAATGTTTATATTTCTAATTTACATTATCTGTATTTCCTTAAGCATCAACAACCATAGATCTAAAGTCCTAATCTTTGATGTTATTGCTGTGTAGACATTGCAGCGTGTTTTTTTTTTTTTTTTTATTAAACATGTTAATTGAATATATTCTGATCCAGGTAACATCAGAGTTCCTGGTATCCAGGCCCTTTTGTGGGAAAGGATGTCTGGCTCGTTACAAAGGAAAATGGTCCCGTGTAGAGGTGAGATGGAACTGTTTCCTGCAATAGAAGACTGTGAATTATTAAACAAATCCACAAATGATTGACGTTGACAAAAGGAATTAAATCACTGTGACAGAGGTCAATTTACTTCCTTTTGTTGACCTTATCTCAAGAAGAGAGAGCTGATAAAGTCTATCACCATCCAGGGTCTCCAGTTTTCTTCTCTCTTTCATCTTATAACCAGTCACTGCCTCAGTTAATCCTTGTGCTGCCCAGCAACACTACCAAACCCATCAATTTTGATTATACAGCGATATCTGCTGTAAATATAAGACTGTAATAGTCTTGTGCATTTACACCAGATAGATGCCCACTATATTATATGTAATGGATATTATTATCCTTCCCTACGACGCTACATATTGTTATCTGTTTAACTGCTGCTGCAGTTTAAAAATGTGAGGTTTCCTTCTCTCTGTGTCTTATCTTCAGATCACCAACCTTCATGGTAGCAGAGTGTTGGACATCCTGTTCATTGATGTGGGTGTCCAGGCTTCTGTCGAGGTGTTTGAGCTCAGAGAGATCCCCCCGCCGTTCCTCCGTGACCTTGTGGCCATCCCACCACAGGTCAGGGTCTATGTTTTTGATGTACAGACAGTGAAAACCAGTCAAGCAAAATAAGAAATGAGGTCATATATGTCTGTTATACAATTAGGAGTTAGACAGTATCTGTAAAAATGTGAGCACGTTTTGCATGCCGTGGAAGAAAATGTGATTCCGGCGACCTGTGTTCAGGCTGTGAAGTGCTGTCTAGCAGACCTGGCTGTCAGTGTTGGATCCTGGACCCCAGACGCTGTGCAGTGGCTTCGAGAGAAAGTACTAAACACCACGGACTGTAGCATGAAGGTAAATGGCTTCATCTGAAAAGGTGGAGATGATGATGATGAAATACTCATAATTCGTCCAGGGATGGAGGATGTTTTAAAGCACCCTGCAGTTTTTTATTATTTATTTTTTTATAAAACTATAAATCAAAACAACAGTGAAAATGCAAATGTGAAAATGCAAAGAAAATGAGGAGTAGTTTTTCCATAATATTCGACTATAAATTGACTATAACTAGTAATTGTTTTGGCCTGTGCCACAGTAACCTCTCTTCATGTCTCTTTATTTCCTATTTGTGTTTTTCTTTGTTTACCTGCACACTCACCTTGGCATCACCTCAAAGGTTGCCAAAGTTGATGAAAGCAGGCGCTGTGTTTACGTCCACTTGTTCACCGACAAGAATTTCCACGACCCAGCCCGCAGCCTCAACCATCAGATGGCCCAGTCTGACCTGTTCAAACAGCAACCAGACGTCTTTCTGACCAGCCACAGGTTTTTGATGGGTTTTCGCCTGTTTCTGTTCATTCTTAGCTGTAATTAATTTGAACTGAATTTAAGAACCAAGCTTTTCTATCTCTATAAATTTCACAGCCCTGCCAGGATTTCCACACCCACTTCATCCACCAAGACCTGCAGCACCGGTGACTCCACCAATGGCTGTCCAACATCAGCTAATGTCCCAGCCAAGCCTCACTTCAGGAGGGCTCTATCAGGACCCAAAAGCAGCGTTGGCGGTGGAGGAGTTGGAAACGCCGCCACCACCACACCCAGCCCACCAGAAGCGCCATCCTCCCCCTCATCCTCTCTCCAGCTGCCGCCACTGCTAGAGCTGCCCTCCATAGGTAATGAGGAGAATGATCTTGTCTAAAGAAAACACTACTGTTGCTAATCTTTTTTTAATCACATGTTGTACAGTATATATGCTCAAAGTTATTATTTTTTCTACATTAAAGGATTTAATGTTGTTTTGTCAGGAAACAACATGGATGTATACGTGTCATTGGCGTGTCATCCCGGCCACTTTGTGCTACAGCCATGGGGAGACATGTACCGACTGGTAGTGCTGATGGGAGAGATGATACTCTACTACAATAAAACAGAGGCGAAACCACTCAACATAGAGAAGAATCAGGTTTATGCTGCTAAAGTGGAAAGCAGGCGAGTTTGCAACTACAAATTTAACAACGTATGCTGTTAAGACCTGGAATTGACTGGATACTGTTTTTTTTATTTGTACTCTGATAAAAGAATGAACCACTCTGTAAGAAAAGGCCAAGTGGATGCAGCTCTGCTCTGACTACGTTCATGTGCTTTTTCCCCATTGATTCCTCAGCTGGCATCGTGTGCTGGTAAAGGGAGTCCTGAACAGTGGCTTGGTGTCTGTTTATGAGTTGGACTATGGTAAACACGAGCTGGTCAGCTGCACACAGCTCAGGCCTCTGATCAAAGAGTTCAGACAGCTGCCGTTTCAGGGAATCACTGCTCAGCTGGCTGGTAAGTACAAGGAAGCTTCAGGTGACACTCCTGACTGTTCCTGACTGTTCAGTTTACCTGCTATTGTTCATTGATTCCGAATCTAATGGACTAATGGACTAATAAGATAAATTAACTAACTATTTTGTAGTTAAAATGAAAAAATAGTTTAAAATGTATATAAATGTATGTAATTACATCAATCTGCAACACCTACATTTGATTTATAATCCATCAGCTGTGGCCAAAATGAGCTCATACCTACCCCTAATTACTAGATATTTCTTCTATGCTGTACTTTCACTGTTATCAGTGTGTAAAGAAGCTGGTAACTGGCTGATTCTTGTCTGTTTTGACCCACAGGAGTGAAGCAAAGGCAGTGGTCCGAGGAGGCCTCCATTGTTTTCAGACATCACGTGGAAAAGAAGCCTATGGTTGCCCAGCTGGAGGCTATACAGGAAGCCACCAACCCATGGGAGAGGAAGCTGACTGTATTCCTAGTGGACACGTCACAGGAAGAGAAAGACATCTGGGTGCATGACATCATGGCTGAGTTTGCAGATGAGCTGACCAACGAGCTGTAGGCAATAGAAGACCACTGAGAAGTCTTACTAGTCAGACCCTGTTGGTCAATGGAGGCACAGTGAGTTGTGGATTAAAAATAATAATAATACAAGAAGCTCATCTGTCTTTATCTATCTACCTACAACCTAGTGGGATTAAAGTAAGAAGGAAGGGATGAAAGAAATTTGAGAAGTAGAAGAAGAAGGGACACAGAGGTTTGGCAGCATGTAGAGGAATGAAGAAGACATGAAGAAATGAAAGCACTGTAGCCACTAGTGTTTAAGGCTGTACATGAAAGGATGTTGTGATGTGATTTGAGTTACTGCTGTGTGACCAATGGATAATATGCCCATTCATGATGGTTAAGTCCATACTTGATACAAACAGCTCTGTAGTACAAAAAACAACAACAAAAAATGTTAAATATATCTATATAGTCTCACAAAGCAGTGGAAACAGTACAGCATGCATTCAGACCATTTGGTATGGGCTTTAATCCAAAGTATCCTAAAGTACCATATGTGCATCCAGTTTTAGTGTGCCATCCTGGAAAAGCCAGAACTCCCTCAACCCTGCCAATGTGAGCATCGTGCAAAGAGTGTAAAACTGAACCGAGCGAGGAAGACCTACAGTATATGCACCTGTTTACTAAATCTGCTTCTGGGATGGTGTTTCTCATTGTCACAAAGTCTACAAAGGATGGAGCAAACATTCCTCTGAAAGCAGGAGAAATGGATGAGTCTGTGAGCAGGAGAGCAGGAGATTTTATTTTGAAATTAATTTCTATGCAAAAATATATGTAACTGGTATTCAGTGGGAAGTATTAAATTAATGATAAACGTTTTTTATTCGTCTGATGAATTTGGTCAAATAAGAGAATTTAATGGGGTTTGGAGATGGGTTATAAAGTGTGTATGTGTAGTAAGTGAGTGCAGGTTTGGGATTTACCATTTAATTGAAAAATAAAGGCTGAATAATGCATCAAAGCTACATTGTGACCAGCTGTAAACAAGATAAATGTGTATTTTTAGAAGATCAAAAGCCAACATATGAGAGAAAATGCATGATAAGCTCCTGATTATACCTCCTGCGATGTCAGCGCCTCATCCATCTCTTCCCGACACGTGAAACACTCTTGTGTTTTTTCGGGAATTTAATATTTCTGGCTCATTTTTCCGTTTCTTGCCTGACATTGAGACGTTAATTTCAGCAGATTACTCGTGCTGCACGTTGCAGATTTCCTGAGCTGTGTGAACATAAAGTTTAGTTTGACGTTATAGTAATAATAATAATAATAATAATAATAATAATAATAATAAGCAGATTAAGTATAATGCAGTGATACATTTATAGATTTTTAAATAGGGAATATGTTCAGCTTATGATTGATTTTAGTATCACTGCTAAATGTTGGCCTGATGTGAGATTTGATTCTGAAATGTGAAACTTTTTTTTCTGATGGACATGATTTGGATGTGCAATTCTAATCCTAAAGCTAGCCAACCTTACAAAGCTCAAAGCTGCATTGTTGTTAAGAACTGACAGATGACATTATTTTATTTATATTTAACTTATATTCTCTGGATAATAATGATAGCCTCGGTATCATACCTATTTTGTTTAACAATGACCTGGAGACAATAAAAAAGATGTTTTTGGGATGAAGTCTGATTGAAAGTTGAATGTCATCAGTTCATTCAGATGTGCTTGTTATGCTGTGCCATGATGTTTCAGTGACAGGCATGACTGGTTTTGATTTCTTTATTAAAATAACAAAACATTTCAGTCTTATTTACATAATCGATCACACCAGAGGGTTCATGAATCTACAAAATTATAACACTTAGTGTATTCTGCATTTGATGGCATGGTGGGAATCACACACAGTTATTTACAGTACTTTGTCATACACACAATTATTGCAGAGCTCTTCACACATTATGTGGGAGAAGTCTGTGCCTACTTTGCAAACACAAGTGAGCCTAACTGAATATTTGGTAATGGCTCGGGAACAAAGCTGTCTGTCCATGTCGCCGGTCTTTAAATGGTTAGCGGATAGAGAGCATCATCACAAACTCTGAGCGAGAGGAGAAAGAAGACAAATCAGAAAACTTGAGTCAGTATGCGGTTATCTGATTGAAGAGGAGCGGTTTGTAATAGTGAATGAAAAAGTTACCCATGATTATTCCCAAAGCGATAACAAGAACACATGCACTTCCAGTTCATCTGATTATGGTCAAAACATGCTGGCATCTCAGATGTTGTTTCTCACCTTCAAAGTCAATGTTTCCATCTGCATTAATGTCCAGCTCCTTTAAGATCTCCTCCAGTTCTCCTTTCTTCAACTTTTCCCCCAGCAGTGTCTTTAGTGCTTCCTTCAACTCCTCTTGGTTGATTATTCCATCCCCGTCTGTGTCAAACTTTGAGAAAACAGAGAAAGTATTTGAAACGGCACGTGTATATGACGATACTGTATGTGCACATGTATTTGTGATTCCTCTCCACTCTCCCTTACTTGATAATTACAGTAATTCAGTCATCATTAACTGACTGACCTGTAAAAAGGCCGACTGAAGCTCCTTGAGCCCCAGCATGTCCACCGTCTCGCCCATCATCCTGGGTCCCATCAGTTCAATAAAGTCATCAAAGTCCATTAATCCGCCCACTGTGAAGAAGAAATTACAGACTCGAGTTCAGATCGCCTAATTGTGAACATAAAGGTTTTTTTTTTAACTTCAGTGTTTAATGAATATTTGAGATCAATTCCGGATTTTTTAAAAATATGTTCTCATCTCACTTCTCATCTTTATCTGCTGCACTATCTCCAGTAGCTCCATTTCAGTGGGCATGTACCCCATAGTCCTCATGCACTCGGCCACATCCTTGTAGTTTAAGTAGCCATCTTGGTCATAGTCGAACTCCTTAAAGGCCTCATGCAGCTCTGCGAGAGAGATCAAAGAGAATATAACATTTATTGGTAACATTTAGCACCCATATTTATAAAATAATATGAATAATAATAATTTAAAAAAGTTAAGCTATGGGATGTAATGAAGAGGGCTCATCTTCCAGATGTGATATTTTCCATGAGAATATTTCTCCCTTTTTTTCTTTTTTAAAAATTCAACAGCTAAGAACAAAACTTTTTATTTTACTAATGCTTTCAAATTTTGTAGTGTCAGTAAGTAGTGTTTTTATGACACTGTAACAAACGTAATACTGTGGTGAGACTCACCGTCTATTTCAGCCTGAGCCAGTTCCCTGTCCTGCACAAACACAATGTTGCAAGCAATATGAGCCAAGTGAAACAGAGCAGAATAGAACAATATTGACACCTTTTTCAAAAAAAATTAAAAAGTGATCATAATATTAACTTGTGTATATATATTTTTATTATAAAAGTATAAAATGAAAAGACACCACACAGAGGCGCAAAAGTTTATGAATCCATTTCCGAGGCAGCGACATGTATGCACAATGGAAAAAGTTCTTATTTTGAAGCGTTTTGACGCAGGTCTTCATTTGGATCACTCTAATGAGCTGTGACACTGAGCTTGCACTAATGGGCGACTAATACAACAGACACACCGGGCTTAGCGACAAAAGCTCCTGTAAGTACACGATCTCGCCTCCGCCTCACTCCTGACGCTGTAACGCCTGACGCTCGTGAGTTTTGTTGTGACGTTCAAAGTGATGATGAGATTTTCTGATTTTTTTTAAAAACTGTGTGTGAAGAAAAGCTTGATGCCGGGGAATAAAATTGAGCCAAAATGCAACTGAATGTGTTCATACGAGGAATAGAATCAACCATGATGTTTAAATCTTAATTTTTGCCTTTTTTTTAAAAAATTTTTTAAGATCTATAGGTCAAAGGTCAGAGCTATACAGTACATTTGTATGATTGAAACTACTTACTGCCCCAAAAACACTGTTGAGCACGGAGATGTAGACTTTGTTCTTGCTCTCAGAGATTTTCTTGGACTTCCTTAATGACTTCTTGGGTGTCTCAGAGACTGAGCCTGATGGGGACTCCTTTCCCTTGGGAGATTTAGTGCCGCCTTCTTTTCTAAAACATGGAAAGTCACAATTCCTTAAAGAAGCATCTTCTTCTTCTTCACATTGTGCACACACACACACAAAAAAAACAATGCCTCTGCTATAAAAAAAAAGGAGGTTGCAAATAAACATATAAATTACTAGAGAAATTCTACTGCTACGTTTTCCTGAGGTGATGAATTCCCAATGGCACACATCAGAGCTATGGAGATCATGACGACATTTCAAAGAATTTATTTTGTCTGACAATTACACAAAGACACTTTCTAGTTACCCATCTGTTGATGCTGAGTCCACAGAAGTTGTAGAAGGGGTCCTCTCTCCTGCTTTGGACATGCTGTGGATGAACAGACACACATGCTACAATAACTGTACCCTGTACTCCAAGGAAACATGCATATTATTGAACACATACATGCATGTTTGGACATGTTAAAATTCTTTTAGAAATGCTTAAAGGTGAAATAAAAATAATCTGTTTCTATCACTGGTAACTCTTGATTTCTCAGCATCATTTTTTCCACTACACGCTGCTTACCTTAACTCTCTGTCCCAAGTAGTAAAAATAAAATAAGAGGTCGACCGCACAGCCCTTGTCCTCTTTCTAGTGGTGCTCCACTTGTGTTGTGAATGGCTGCACGGTATCCCAACTGTTCTATCTGCTCTTGACCTCCCACCGTCAGAGAGGCTTAACAGGTAATTACCTGGCTCAACATGCAGCCAACAATCAGAGAACAAAACGTGGAGCAGCACTGTGACTGACTGGACCTCAGAGATCTCACTCCCCCCTGCAGTGGGCCTTTCATTTTCAGTTCTGGCTGTTTCAAGATAATTACAGGGGGGGGGGACACATCACCATACCAGATTGAAAAAGATCAACAATACTTAATCACAGGAATCATTTTGTGCTAATATCTGGCATGTGTCTGTGTGCTTGTCAGGCAATCTGGTACCCCATCAGCTAACACCTGATGGGGTACCTGCTACCTGTTGGGGCAGTTTAGGCTGTTGTGTAACACTTTTCATTGTATGAAAATTTTTCACCTTGTAAAAGTTTTTTTTTAAAGTTTTTAAAACGTCAGTTGCGCATGTGCAGACAGCCGGTACTAAAGCTCTGCACATCACCCTTGTGCTTGAAAATTAGTACCAATACACCTCTTCTCCATTTGTCAGGCATCCTCTCACCGATGTTAAACAGTCCGCTGCTCTCTCTCTCTTATAGATATCTCCATACCTCCACAGGTGCGTCATCTGGACCATCCTCTTCATAGCTGTCCTCACTTCCTCCTTACTAGCCCTCTGCAGGTTCATCCCACTCCTGGCCAGGGCTACGCCAAAGCAAACAGCGTGATGAGCAGTAACCCTTTGAAAATAAGCATTAACTGAAGGTGACGATCTGACAGCAATGATGGCAAAAATATTACTTCAACCACTGAAACAGCTACATGGTTATCTTTGCCTCTCTAAAAGGACTCTGCCAGTGATGTCTGTCTCTGTGCCGGGGGTCGGGGTCTGTCCTATACTATTTAGGGTTAGGGTTAAGGGAGGGGGAGCACCAGTGTGTGCATTCAAGATGTGACAGAGGTGCTGTTTGCAACAGACATGTCTACTTTTTGATAAGACAGCAGCATCTTCCTGTTACGAAAGCTCAGTTGTCATATTGGTTTATCTTCAATGGCGCTCGTCGGCCTTCAGCTTTCTTCAGGTGAGTATGCGGTATTGAACATGCTTAGGAAAAATGTCTTCTTCATTTAACCAAATTAGCCAAATTAACTGGATCTGAAAGGTCCCTGAAAGATCCAGATAGTAGGTGGAATCTGTTTGTTTTTTTTAATTAAAATCACTGTTGATGGCATCTCCATCCTGGACAAAAGGGTCAGCAATACCTTTATCAGAATTATTGAAAATAATTTCAAACTTGTCGCCTTTGTGTGCTTGCTGTTGAACGCAATGTCACAAAATGTTGGTCTCCTCTGCTACTTGTTGGAGCAACTTAGGCTGTTGTGTAAAATGTTCACTTTGTGAAAGTTTTGCTGGTTTATCTTAAAAACAGGCACTTGTTTGTTAAACGTCAGTTGGACTTCATTTACAGGGGTTGGACAATGAAACTGAAACACCTGTCATTTTAGTGTGGGAGGTTTCATGGCTAAATTGGACCAGCCTGGTGGCCAATCTTCATTAATTGCACATTGCACCAGTAAGAGCAGAGTGTGAAGGTTCAATTAGCAGGGTAAGAGTACAGTTTTGCTCAAAATATTGCAATGCACACAACGTTATGGGTGACACACCAGAGTTCAAAAGAGGAAAAATTGTTGGTGCACGTCTTGCTGGTGCATCTGTGACCAAGACAGCAAGTCTTTGTCTTTGTCTATAGCCAAACCTTTGGTCACTCGTGCCAATGCCAAACGTCAGTTTCAATGGTGCAAGGAGAGCAAATCTTGGGCTGTGGACAATGTGAAACATGTATTGTTCTCTGATGAGTCCACCTGTACTGTTTTCCCCACATCCGGGAGAGTTACGGTGTGGAGAAGCCCCAAAGAAGCGTACCACCCAGACTGTTGCATGCCCAGAGTGAAGCATGAGGGTGGATCAGTGATGGTTTGGGCTGCCATATCATGGCATTCCCTTGGCCCAATACTTGTGCTAGATGGGCACGTCACTGCCAAGGACTACCGAACCATTCTGGAGGACCATGTACATCCAATGGTTCAAACATTTATCCTGAAGGCGGTGCCGTGTATCAGGATGACAATGCACCAATACACACAGCAAGACTGGTGAAAGATTGGTTTGATGAACATGAAAGTGAAGTTCAACATCTCCCATGGCCTGCACAGTCACCAGATCTAAATATTATTGAGCCACTTTGGGGTGTTTTGGAGGAGTGAGTCAGGAAACGTTTTCCTCCACCAGCATCATGTCGTGACCTGGTCACTATCCTGCAAGAAGAATGGCTTAAAATCCCTCTGACCACTGTGCAGGACTTGTATATGTCATTCCCAAGACGAAGTGACGCTGTATTGGCCGCAAAAGGAGGCCCTACACCATGCTAATAAATTATTGTGGTCTAAAACCAGGTGTTTCAGTTTCATTGTCCAACCCCTGTATGTGCGCATATGCAGACGGCCGTGTATGCACTGGGAGCAGAGCTGTGGGCCTACTGCACATGCGCCAACCCCGAAGCAGCAGTATGTCTATGAGCAGGGTGTTTGGTAGTCCACAAGATGGCGCCAAAGCTCATTGTATACTCGCATGGTATCGCCGCAGGAATTTGTTCGTAAATTAGACGAATAATGACGCCTGTTTCGGCCCATATAGACTTGTTTTTCTGTTTTCACTGTTGTACTGATTCTCTCTTATGCAGTCATTAAGCTTTTGTGGACAAAGTTGAAGAAACACCTGTATATAGTCATCAGAGCGATAGTTGTGAGTTGGTGCCTCTGAAGGAAACCGAAGTCAAAAAGAGAAGTCTCATTTTTACGAACAAGGGAGACTAAAATAATATACCATACAGACATTCATTGAGCGCTAATCCTTATATTGGTTTGCAAAACTGAAGGCACTCGCTAATCGGAAGTAGGCTGCGACGTCAAAACTAGACACTGCCGCAAAGCATTATGGGAGAATTTAAGACTATTTACTGTTCAAATTCATTATTTATTGTCAGTAAAAGCGCGCTGATGACTGGTGGAGGACTTTGATCTGAAACAGTCATGTGGTTCACCTAAAATTGTGTTGTCCATTTCCGTAATACCGTCAGTCTGACTGCTATGTGGCTGAAACCCACCCTCTGTGGCCCCCTAATATGTCATACTTACCTGGCAGGGATGGTACCATGATCATGAAGGTGGTTTGTCCAGAACGAGGTTAGGCCATTGCACGACGGCTTTTCTGACCTCTGAGAATTCCCCAAATGTAGGAATCTCAACTGCAAAATAATCAAATATCCTCCGACACTAGCACAGTTTCTCGCGGTTTAGCACATGCTATCATTTGTAAATGTGCTGTCGGCAGTGGTTTAAATTGCTAAGCTTGGTCAGAGATCAGTGGACCATGCGGAATCCACAGACATAGTCAAGATGCTTTTCTTTGACTTTAGCTCTGCTGTCAACACCATCCAACCAGGAAAGCTTATACTGACCGACCTGGAGGTCCCAACCAAGCTCACAATCAGTACGGGATCACCACAGGGCTGCTGCCTCAGCCCCAAACTATTCACCCTATGCACCCAAGACTGTGTATCCAACATGGACAACACAGTCACCATCAATTACGTTGACGACACAACCATCCCGGGCCTCATCAAGGGTGGGGATGAGACCGAGATCAGGTCGTTGGTCGACAGCACATTTTCCTACAGAGAGGAGAATGACCTCATCCTCAGTGTAGAAAAGACAAGAGAAATCACAATTTTTTTTTACAAAAATTTCGATCTATATTTTTTTTATAGCTTGCGCATGCTATTTTCTATTTTATATTTTGTTTGTTTAAATTATTTGTACTGTTAATGTGGAGAGCTCTGCACAATAATTCTTACGTAAAGCATTGCATGTAGGGGAAAAAGTCACTATTTAAATCCAGAATTTGGATTGGCCATGTGGAAACTGGCTTTTCTGTGTTGGAAGTCACACAGAGGCCTCTGTAGCCTCAGGTTTGATTAATTTGTAGACCATTGGCACCACGAGTCAGCATGCTGATGATACCCAGCTTCATCTATCCATGACACCAGCTGACACACACCAATTAGTTAAAAGGCAGGAATGTCTTAAAGACATAAAGGCTTGGATGATGTCTAATTTCCTACTTCTAATTCAGATAAAACTGAAGTTACTGTACTTTGTCCTACAAATCTTTGAAACATAGTGTCTAATCAGATAGGATGGGTTTACATTGGCCTCCAGTAATACTGTGAGGAATCTTGGAGTCATTTTTGACCAGGATATGTCCTTTAATGCGCATATTAAGCAAATATGTAGGACTGCTTTTTTGCATTTGCAAAAGTCTCTAAAATTAGAAACATCCTGTCTGAAAATTTCATTCATGCATTTATTACTTCTATTGTAATTCATTACATCAGGCTGTCCTAAAAGCTCCTTGAAAAGCCTCCAGTTTATCCAAAATGCTGCATTGAGAGGGACAATTCAATTAGTTCAATTCAATTTTATTTATATAGCACCAAATCACAACAAACAGTCGCTTCAAGGTGAGAAAGAGACAGCATATTTCTCCCATACTGGCTTCGCTGACTCAATGTTAAATCCAGAATCAAATTTAAAACCACTGTCTGTGTGTCAGCTGTGTTTACGGACCACTCTGCATTTAATCACAAGTTATTATTAATCTCTGGCTCTCTTCCACAGTGTCTTTTGTCCTGTTTCCCTCCCCTTAACCCCAACCGGTTGCACCAAATGATTCCCCCTCCCTGGTTCTGCTGGAAGTTTCTTCCTGTTAAAATGGAGTTTTTCGTTCCCACTGTCACCAAGTGCTTGATCAGGGGTGGTCTGGTTGTTGGGGTTTTCTCTCTGATGTAAGTCAGAAGCTGGATGGTCAAACTGCTTCAAGGTGATAGGACGGCAACAGTAACTCAAATAACCACTCGTTACAACCAAAGTATGCAGAAGAGCGTGTCTGAACACACAACATGTCAGCTCTTGAAGCAGATGGGCTACAGCAACAGAAGAGCACAGAGGGTACCACTCCTGTCAGTAAAGAACAGGAAACTGAGCCTGCAGTTCACATGGGTTCACCAAAATTGGGGAAAAAAAAAAAAAGATTGCAAAACAATTCTGCTGCAACATTCAGTTGGTAGGGTCAGAATTTGGTGTAAACAACATTAAAGCACTGATCCATCTTTCCTTTTGTCAGTGGTTCAGGCTACTGGTGGTGGTGGTGTGATGATGCGAGGGATTGCATCCCCCAGTACAACAACCTACCTGAGTATTGTTGCGGACCATGGCCATCCCTTTGTGACCACAGTGTACCCATCTTGTGATGGCTGCTTCCAGGAGGATAATGGCCTCCACAGTCACAGATCTCAAGGCTAGAGCACCTTTGACATGTGGTGGAACAGGAGATTCTCATTGTGGATGCCGTGCTCGCAAATCTGTAGCAACTTTGTGACGCTATCGTGTAAATATGGAGCAAAATCTCAAAGGAATGTTTCCATCACCTTGTTGAATCTGTGCTACAAAGAATTAAGGTAGTTCTGAAGGCAAAAGGGGTCCAAACCAGTACTAGCAAAGGGTTTCTATTAATCTATTAAAGTGAGTGATTGAATAAAGTATATGTAAGGTGAGTGTATAAAGCAGGGGTGTCAAACTCAAATGACCTGGGGGGAACTGCTGGCTTTGTTATCTCAGTGGATGGCTATTATGTTAGTCTGACAGAGCAGATGTATATATATATATATATATATATATATATATATATATATATATACACACATATACAACTTTTCAACCTTTTGCCACATTTCAGGCTTCAAACATAAAGATATAAATTTTTAATTTTTTGTGAAGAATCAACAACAAGTGGGACACAATAGTGAAGTGGAATGAAATTTATTGGATGTGTCAAACTTTAACAAATAAAAAACTGAAAAGTGGGCGTGCAATATTA
>JAMQGT020001306.1:0-10004 GCA_024447675.2 Pterophyllum scalare | reverse complement strand
GCTTGTTCTTTATTCCCTTTAAACTACTTTAATTGGTTTTTGTGTGTTCTGGAGGCACCTTTATTATGAGGTATAAGTGACAGCTTGGAAAGCGTGGCTGCGTAGAGTCTGCTGTACTGACTAATGCACATAATCAGATTTTATTTTTTATAAGCTCTGTGTGTGGACCTTAGCGTGAATGGAAAGCATCGGTCCTGATGGTTTTCTTCCTGTATGACTTGATGATATGCACATTGATTTGACTGAAACACCTCACTCAGTGTGATTCTCCTGTTTTGACTGTTCTCGAGCTAACGCTGTGAACCACAAGTTGCAATGCAGCTGAAGGGTCACTTGGCTTAAAGTCTATTTTTAGACATGTTGGGGAAGTTGCAGTTAAAATTGGACTATTATGCACATTAATGTTTTTAATAGAATAGAAAGCTTTTATTGTCATCAAACACGGGGCATGATGCAAATGCAGCAGCTGCCACAGTTCAGAGCCTTTTCCTATAAAACTTAAACAAGAAAAATACTGTAAAACCAGTTTTTATATGTATGTCAAAAAACACAAGCACTGACAGGGTAATAAATACGTGTCAAATTATTATTGTGTAGTGTTGGAGAGTGTGATGGCCCAGGGGTAAAAACTGTTCCTCATCTTGTCCGTCCTGCCTCTGTGGGACCCGAGCAGCAGTGTTTAACTATGACCGTATCTTAAAAACATTGCAGTTAAACTTGTGGCTAAAAGCAGAGAAATGCATAATGGATGTGGGGACGAATATCAGCACTGTTGTGATCTTTAAAACGAATTAGAGCGTCGTATGGCATCAGTGATCAAGGCTGACTGATTCCTTTTCTCCACCCCTTCCAAAAGCACTTGCTTTGCCTGCTCAGTGGTGCGGTGAGTTGTCGTAGAAGGGAATAGTGATCTCATCACTGTGGGTGAGACAGCAGCGACCCACTGTGGCTGACTGATCTCAATCAGGGATGAGACAAGCTAACGAAGTGGATTTAAATTGAGGTGGAGGGCTGCGGTGTTTTCCTCTGTTCTCCCACCCTGTCTTTGTTTACAGTGTCGTCTTTCTTTCTGTATTTTTCAGGTGCTAAGAACTTGTACATCATCTCTGTCAAAGGCATCAAGGGGCGTCTGAACCGTCTGCCTGCTGCAGGAGTTGGTGACATGGTCATGGCCACAGTCAAGAAAGGCAAGCCAGAGCTCAGGAAGAAGGGTGAGTGGGAGAAACTGGTCGCTGTGCCACGTCCCCAAACATTTCAGTTGGTCGCAGTATTGTTTTTTCCAGCGATTACTCAAGTGACTGTATAAGAAATACTTTATCTTATTAATGAGCAATAATAGATATTCAGAAGAGGAAAAACACTTGAAATAAACAGCTTGTTGCTGCTGATCATTTTAGAAACTACATTTGCAGCATTTTATTGCCTGCTGAGAGGCACATTTTAAAATATTAATACAATTTGATGGATGAATACACTCCATGCCCCCCCCCTTAGACTCACCCTGCTTGCTGCAGGTATCTCTGCCATATGAAGCAGGACGGCTGCCGCCAGCCTGATTTAAGCATCGTGTCAGACTAAGTTAACAGTTCATCTGCATATTTTATTTTAGCTTTTGTAGCTTTACTGCAGATGTGTCAAACAGCACTGGATGGAGCAGCTGCAGAGTTCTCTGTTCTTCAGGCTGGGAGCTTTGATGAAGGACTCCCTGTAGCTGTTTCCTAGTAAAGCTTTTAATGACTCAAGGAACAAGCACTGCTGTTTTGGACTCTAGTGTGTTTTATTTCTCACTCATTGAGAGCTCCACCTCTTTATGCTTCACCGTGTGTGAGGCAGATTCAACTTAATCTATATCATCTTTGTTGCTGCTGTTAAATTATCAGTCTTTGATTGAGAAAACTGCGGTGTGCATGGGCTTAATGTTGTAATACTTTTTAGTCACCTGTTTCTATTGCAAGTTGCAAATGTGGCTGAAAAGCCTGTGCTCACATGGTGACAGCTGAGCGCTGCAGATTAAACCAAGGATCAAAGCAAAAATTGCTGCCCTAGAATTAAATGTCCTTTAAGGTGCTGTAAATACGGGCAGGATAAAGAGCAGCTTCTCCATTGAGTCCGTCTTCTGTGGATTCGTTTAAAAGAGGAAACCTTCTGGGACCTCCTTCCCTGTCCAGCTTCGGTTTACTGAAACATGTTGCAGGTTCTAGTTGGAGTAGCCTTCCAGCTGGCAGCAGATCTCTAGAGCTGAGCAGGGACTACAGTCACCATCTGGAGTGCCTGTTAGTGTTGGTGTGTCTTGCTCATTTGACACTTGCACAGAGTGCAGTACCTTGTGTGTGATTCTGTGGCTGTGATTTCCAGACATCTGTATTTGGAACGTGCATCTAGAAAAGATGAGTTCCACTGTGGAAAAGGCACAGGTTTCACAGGCTCACACTGCAACACAGCTCCTGACAATTATTTGGCTTTAGGAGTGACCTGAATTTAGCTGTGTCAGTTGCACCTAAAATTTGACAGCATTTTCAACAAGTGTTTAAATGTTGGATTGTGTGTGTTTTAGTTTGAGCTCAGATGAACCTCGTTCTCTCCACAGTGCATCCTGCAGTGGTGATTCGGCAGCGGAAGTCGTATCGACGAAAAGATGGCGTGTTCCTCTATTTTGAAGACAATGCGGGTGTCATAGTAAACAACAAAGGAGAAATGAAAGGTGGGTTTCTGAAAGATGGCCTATCATTGATGCTGCTCACTGTACAGTGGGGTTGTTGGTGTGTAGTGTCTGGAAGTGCAGTGACGGGCACTGCCTGGGGCCTGGTTTCTGGAGAGAGTTCAGTTTTAATGTTCATTTAACCAACAGGAAATTTGGGTGCCAGGGCGGAGCAGGCGACCATATACGCCTCGTGGCAGTGCGGCTCGGCGCAGGTTCGAATCCTGACCTGTCGCCATTTGCTGCTTGTCTCTCCTCCTACTTTCCTGTCTCTCTCCACAGCTGTAAAAAGGCCAAAAACACAGCAGGAAACATGCACCAAATGTGTCTCAGTGGTCGTGTCAGGAGCATGTCTGCCCTTCCAAAAGCACTTGCTTTGTCTGCTCGGTGGCTCGGCGAGTTGTCGTAGAAGGGAATAGCGATCTCATCACTGTGGGTGAGACAGCAGCGTCCCACTGTGGCTGACTGATCTCAATCAGGGATGAGACAATTATCACCTGCTCAGTGGAACCAGAGTGT
This sequence comes from Pterophyllum scalare, assembly GCA_024447675.2. NCBI lineage: Eukaryota > Metazoa > Chordata > Actinopteri > Cichliformes > Cichlidae > Pterophyllum > Pterophyllum scalare. The sequence continues at coordinate 6,787 of JAMQGT020001306.1, read as the reverse complement.
GTTACATTTATTGGTTAATGTGACGTTTGACACAAGTGATGGGTCGAACGTCACACTATCCAACAACGAAAGTGACCGCCTTAGAAGGTCACGTTCTCTTTTCAGGCGTGTATTTAAATCAACAGTGTTGGCGCTAAACTAGCTCCTCGTGTGTGTCTGCAGGTTCTGCCATCACAGGCCCCGTGGCCAAAGAGTGCGCCGACCTGTGGCCCAGGATCGCCTCCAATGCTGGCAGCATAGCCTGAGCTCGACCGCGCACCTGTTTTCAATAAAAACTTGTTATTGAGCTGTTGTGTCTGGGTGCTTTCATTTGAGTCCAAATAAAAGAAACAGAGAAATGCTGGAGCTTTAATTTATTGCTATATGAATTATTCATTAAGACATTTGCTAATGTGAGCACTATTTTTTGTATTCAGTGTGTACGACTGTCAGAGCTGATGGACTGCAGTTCCTCAGCCATTAGAGGGCGCACTGGCACCTGAGAAGGGGGCTAGGTGTGATCTGTAAAAGCAGAAATTAACGTGCTGTAATTTGCACTGTGCTGCTTTGAGCTTTTACCCCACATAAACAAAGACACGTTGACAGCAGCTCAGACCTCTGACCTGAGTACAGATAAAACCTGATTTAATCGTGTTTCACCACATGGCTGTCCTACAGCAGACACACGTTACAGTGTTCAAATGTGTTACTGACACAATGGCTGTCATCACTTTGTTTTTGGACAAAGTGTTACTGTAGGAGGCCATTTTGCACTAACAAGATGTTGCCTTGCGTGTGCAGTGCAGGTGACACGCTAACAGGTAGGCAGACGCTGTCTTGTTGCTGTGGGTGTGTGAATGTGCTTTACTGCTCCGCTTGGACATCCTTGGCACCTCTCTGCATGGCAGATGGAAAGCAGACTACCACCTCCATACAGCAGATTTCCTCTGTCACAGAAGCCTTCGTCACACCCATCCATGTTAAAAAAAGTGGATCAGAAACTGCAGAAAAATAAATTTTCCTACACTTCACTGAAACTATTTGTGCAGAAAAATCAGTTGTCAAAATGCTACCATGTAACAAGGATACAGGTGATACTGTTTATGTGCAGGTGCCTCTTCAGCTTCATACCTGCAGGTTCATGCTGGGGTTTGTTACTGATGCTATGGACATGAAACGCCTGAAAATACTCAGCTGCAGAACACACAGTTGTGGGCCGAGGTTTCCATCACGGGCATGACTCTAGTAATTCGGGGCTTATATTTATGTCTGAACTGTACCAGGGTGTAGTGACTGTAGAGCATACATCTTTAATGACTAAAACAAGAACTGGGTGCACACGCTTGAATTTATTTAGGATTTTCTCCAATCAACCCAGGGTCAAAATTATATATACAGTCTCAAACATACACATACATTAACTTGCCATGACCAAGGCTTACTAGCTTTGTGTTAGTGAACATGATTGACTACAAGGGTAGTTTCTCTTTGCCAGCATATTGGATGGACCAACACTAATGGGAAAGTCCAAGGAACTCAGTGAAGATCTAAGATGGGAAAACAAGTTGGGAATGTCTCTTGGAGCCATTTCTAAACACCTGCAGATTCCAAGACCGTCAATTCAAACAATTCTATGTAAGTACATAATATTCAGATGTGTCGCCGCTGTGCCGTGGTCTGTGAGGAAGACCCAAACTGTCACCCTCAGATGAGAGGAAATTGGTTCAGGAACAACCTTGGAACCGCAACGTTCCAAGCCTGTCATGAAGTGGAAACTGGAGGAGTGATGCATGTTTCAAATCACCATGGACTGAGAGGGTGCTGACCAAGAAATAAGCCCGTCCTCAAAAATCAACACTTTTTAAAGCTCAACTGAAATTTGCACATGCCCACACAGACAACCCAAAGACCCTCTGGAGAAAGGCTTTGTGGTCAGGGATTGAGCTATATGACCACAATGACAAGAGGTATGTTTGGTGGGGTAAAGGAGAGGCTTTCAAACTTAAAAACACCAACTGCCACGCATGGAAGTGCTAACACCATGCTCTGGGGCTGTTTTGCTGTCAGTGGATGGATTAATGAAGAAAGAGGGCTGCCTCCAAATTCTTCTACTTTACTTCAAATCAACAGCTAGACGGTTGAAACTTGGACACAGTTGGGTTTTCCTGACAGGACAATGATCCCAAACACACATCAAGAGCTGGTTTTGAAACAGATAAAGTAGGCCGACCTTCCCAAAGCCCTGACCTAGCCCTACTGTAAATTTGTGAGCTAAAGTCAAGAACCTGCCAGGAAACCAACCAATTTTAAATGAACTCTACCAATTCAAAAGCCAAATCTCACTGTAAAAGTTTTTCAGTTAATCGGTGAGTCTGTTCAAAAGAAATGCTTTTGTCACCATCAGTTGTGTAGTACTGAGGTAGTGTGGATATACAGTACAGCAAAAGGACCTATTCACATTGTAGCATGCAGTAATCCATAAACACTCAACTAATAAAAAAATTCATCATTAATTTAGGATATGAAGGTCCTTCAATCAGGAAAACTTGAACTTAAAAACTTTCTTCAGCTGCAGAAAGACTTGCTGCTGCAAGGACGGGTCACGTAGAGCTCACACGCCTCATCAACCAGCACTGCCTCAGCACCAAGATCTTGTTGGCTGGTCACGGCTTTCAAAATGATGCCCCCTTACATCTAAATTTGTTTGGAACCAAACGCAAGTTTGTTTACTTAGTGGTTGTGTAGTGATTGTGTCAGACAGTCACACAAAGTCCACTCTTGGTACTGATAGCATTATTGCAGTAAGGAAAATTATTTGCACCACCAAAATTTGTACGGGCCTCTCAAAGGTCCTGTTCCCACATATAAGGGAACACATTGGTTGGTACCGCTGCTCATCTGAGACGTTTGCAGAGGTGCAGAAGAAAGAAAAGGACGTAAAGGGAAAACTCGATGTTTCTCAGCGTAGCTAAGAAGTGTGTCGGCATTTGCATAGTGCTTTTCTACTATTACTGCGTGCCAGAAATGCTGTGTCCACCGTGGAAACTGAAGCTGTCTTCAACATATTTTCAGCATCTTTTCACGTTTTGCTGGATGGGCATGGCTATCATGTCATTCTCCACTACCAGCAGACGATCTGCTCTGAACTCGATGGACCAATCATTTGTGTTTCGGGAGAATAACTAAGCTTGAAATGAGTAGGACGAGCACAGGGTGAAACCAAGCCACCAAAAGCATTCATGGGAATTCTTTCAAGATAGTTATGAAGGCTATGAAGGCTGTAGGTGATGACCTCATTGAAACTGAAATGGAATATTTAACTGTTTGATGTCTTCAGTAGAAAACAGTAAAGACAATGAAATCCATTAAATGAGCATGTATTTACTCTAGAAATCCTTTGACTGTACTGTAGATGTCCAATTGGGGCGTGTGGTATCTATGAGAAATTCCTGGTCTCTCCATTTAAAAACTGTTACTAGCTTATCCCAACTGTATTTGATCAATAAGCTACTCAATTAGTGATTCTGTATGAACATAGTTCAGCCTGGAACACAGTGACATATTGACCTTTAGGTTTCGCTCTAAAAGTCACGTGTTCTAACATTTCGTTGGGTTTCTACTGTAAACATAACTGTTTTCAAAGAGTCTTTTCCAACCAGCTCTGTTTCTACCCTTAACAACAAGCATCCCTTTGATTATTTTACAGTCTGACTTATGATTTTTCCTGGTGTGATGACCTATAAGTTTCAGTTTGACAGAATAATGAGATCATTTGTACCTAAAGCGTGACTTTGCCTCTGAGAAAAATCTATCTAAGAAAATTCAAGGTATGACATCCAGTCTGGGAATAAATGGCCTCCCTCCTCTCCCTTTGCTGTCCTCGTCCCTGGGGGCCTCAGTTCGGGGGCTCAGTGTTGGGCTGGGCTGCGGGCGCTGTTCACAGGTGGCCTGAGGGTGGGTGTGCCACGTCCCGTCTCGGTAGGTGCAGTAGCATACTGTTCGCTCGTCAATGTTCACTCGCTCCCCTGCTGGGATCACCCTGCTCCCAGCAAAGCAGTTGGGACCTAGAGGGACAGTTAACATAGTTTGTATTGTGTCTGAGTCTGTCCCATCATCAAACAGTGCCTCAGTTTATAGAGGAGTGTATCCTTCCTCTGCAGTTGAGCTTCTGCCTCGTGAAGCATGCCAGCGCTCCTTTAATGGGCCCCGGCATTTACAGTTTTCTCAACTACCTTTAGAAAATTAAGTAACTCCACTCCCGCCCATCTCAACTCTCAAATTACAGCCAGAGCCAGCCCAAGGTTTTATGGGGCCTCAAACACAATTTGATTTGTGGCTCCCACCTCCAGCTGAGCCCATCACCAACCGCCCTTCTCAGCACTGCCAATATCAACTATGTATTGTCCATGCTCGATCATCTGTGCGCTATACAACCAACACAACCATTATCGTGGCTTACTAATCTGCTGGAAATAAAATAAGCAGACAATATTAAACAGAAGCTTGTTGACTAGAGAGCTAACAGTGCATTACTGACTGCAAAGCCTCCAACATCACCTAAGCTCACAACACCTTTACTGAACCAAAGGCTCACTTGATGCTTCTGTTTAACTAATGTAATTGTTAGTGGATGTTAATGATGCATAACAAATACATATTTATTGATGGAAACATACCTTTATACTACTGCTTTTTTCCTTTCCAGCCTCAGAGGGTCTGACAGCTCTGATTACAGCACATTTATTTGCACATTAAAAATAAGATTAAAGGTTGTGGAAAGTAATTGCTGCATTAGGAAAAAGTAGTCTCCTTAAAAAAAAGTAGTCCTTTCAAAATGCAATAAAAAACCAGTTTATTTCTATTACATGGATAAATGGATATTGACACATTATTTATCCAGCTATGCACTTTCTCAGCTGTGCATCCAACTGTCTCAGCTACAATGTGCGAGAAGCAGGTTACAGTGGATTTATACATAAGACATAACATGCCAGTTTAAAATGTTAATATTATTTTTTCCCTGATATGAATATGTTAGTATTCTTGTATGTAATAGTTTCACTGTTGAGTTGTCATTGTTTTTTTTCTACCATTTTACAGTTCAAATTAAATAGTAACCCAAAGGTGGTATCCTTGTAACAACTCCAAACATAGAGGAAAGCTAGAGGAACTACCCTTAATGTGAAGCCACTTCTCCAAAAAAATCACTCTGGACTCTTTCACTCCAACATATCCCTGAGCTCTATGTAATACGTCATTAAAAACAGTTACAAATTGTCTGGAATAACAGATACTGACTAAAAGATGCAAGCAGCCTGCCTTTGATATAATTTGCATTCCTAATTTACAGGTGGGGGTTCCTTTATTTGGCAGCTACCTGAGAAACAATTACCAACACCAAACAGCAGGAGCACAGGAAGTACAGTTCATCTAATGCCAGATCTGACAGCATCCAACAAAACACAGCTGACGTGATATGGAATTTGGCAGCGGCCTGAGAGAAAAAATAAAAACAATGACGCAACAAACGAAACCATCTGTCCCACTGCCTGTGCAGAAGAGAAGCAGTAAAAATAGAAAGTTCAAATTAACTGCAACTGCCATTAGACACCAAGCTCAAGGACAGGAAAGCATGTTTATGTGCATGTTCCTGTTCTGTGGTCACATAGATGTTTGTTTCTTAACGTTTACACACACACACACACACACACACACTGATGCTACCAATGTTTTAAAGCCACTTTAATAGCAGTGGGACTGAAATCCTGAGTGACATAACAGGGATGACTGTCTAAGCTGCAGGATGTGTGAGGTGACATAACCAGTGCTGCAATGACTGCTTTTACTAATGATGTCTATAGTGCACACTGGGGGCAATAGCCTGTGTGTGTGCGCGTGTGTGTGTGTCCAGTGAGATGGGAAGTAACCACACAGAGGGAAGTGGATACACACATGGATAAAACAAATGATGGTTGAAAGTGGGAAAACCATTGGACAGCCACATTTTGACCTGAACTGTAATTCAATTCAATTTTATTTCTATAGGAAAGAAAATCACAACAGTCATCTCAAGGCACTTTATATTGTAAACTAAAAACTATACAATAATTACAGAGAAAACGCAATAGTCAAAACGACCCCCAATTAGCAAGCACTTGGCGACAGTGGGAAGGAAAAACTCAGCATTCTTGGACTTGACCAGTGACTGACCACTCAGCCTCAAGTGTGACTAATTACGAGTTGGTTTGTTTCTTGCATGCACAACACGCACATGCAAATAGTTGCATGCAAACTTAGAGATCACATGCTAACATGTCATTAGTGTGGAAGCTCTTCACTATGAGTGAAGACACAAAGTTCACCAAAGTAAACCATGAGGGGACCACCATGAAAACATCTGTAACAAGAACCCTAATCAAACACTTAAATCACTCTTACCCAACGGAACATTTTAAAGAAGATAACAAAGGAAAAGTGGCTAAAGCTAGCCAGAGCTCAGAACCAGCCACAGAGCAGCAGTCTCTGTACAAGCTAAGGATCAAAGCAGTTATGAAGAAAATTATGGAGACGAGTGAAAAAGGGTCAGCGTCCTGTTGTCTGGTGAATTTATGAACATACTGAAAAACTGTTTGGTGAGGTAAAATATTCAATTCAATTCAATTCAATTTTATTTATATAGCGCCAAATCACAACAAGCAGTCGCCTCAAGGCGCTTTGTTTTGTGGGTAAAGACCCTACAATAACACAGAGAAAACCCAACAGTCAAAACGACCCCCTATGAGCAAGCACAAGGCGATGGTGGGAAGGA
>JAMQGT020001305.1:0-16035 GCA_024447675.2 Pterophyllum scalare | reverse complement strand
GTGGTTAGTCTACTTCGTTCAGTTACGTATTGCTGGAGATTTAAAAGATTACACTGCCCCAGACTGTAGCTTCTACTGGCAGGGGCAGGTCACTAAAAGCTTGAAAGCAAAGGACCAGACATTATAAGCCTGCATCCTTTCTCTGTATTGCTTTTATTTTTGCAGAGCAAAGCTGATATCCAGCCTGTAGTAACAAGTAACTAGTGTGTTCTTGGAAAGGTTTCAAGGGTAGGTCCTATAAAAATCAAGTATTTTGTCACAAGGCAGGAAACTCATTTTAACACACCATATCACATCTAAAAGGGCACTATATGTCTCTGGTGAGTTTGTAGCATACTCTGTGAAGGTCCCTTTCAGGGGCTCTGAACTCTGGTTCTGAAGGAGACTAAGCAGTTTATTTTTTTTTTTTTAAATAATCGAATTAGGAAATGATTTACACCTGGGACACAAGAGAAAATGGATGCCCAGCAGAACTGAAGAGCAGCTACACCACAACGATTAGTAGAAGGAAGGTTTACTTTTTGTAACTTTTGGGACTAATTTCCATTACTTTCTCTATTTTTTGTATCTTGATAAGTATTTAATTATATAAAAAATGCCTTTGAAAAACACCTGTATTCAACCTACACACACACACACACACACACACACACACACACACACACACACACACACACACACACACACACACAGAAACAACAGCAACAACAGAAACAAAACACTGGTGCCCTCTGACATGGACCAAGTCAGCCAGTCCATAACAGCATCACTTTTTTTGAGACTTTCTTTCTTGCTTGGCACATCCCAGTTATTAGACCATGACATCTGCCCCTGTCAGGGCGCAGCATGGAGCTCTGGTAGCTGTGACGATTAGAAGTGAGAAAAACTAGTCCTTGCAAAAGGTGGGGGAAAAAAAAAAAAAAAATCTAAGCCCTTATCTGATATTAAAAAAAGGTATTTCATGGCTGGATAGGCTCTTCGGGTAACAATTAAATGATATGATGCCAGCTCTATTCCTGAACCCATGGCAGTACTCCATATATGATAGAGTTATAGTGGCGTCTGCTGATATGCTGGGTTGAGTTGATGTTTACTGGTGAAACAGCTTGCACGACAAAAACTGCTACATTAAAGAAGAAGACGAATCTTTAGAGCGTGAAGATGAGTCGGGCAAAATATAAAAAATTAATCTGACAATAAAATCATGTCACAATGCAGACAACACAACGCTGTAAACTTTATTTGAAAAGAGTGGCTGTAAAGACGTATCGGTGAACTATCCTGTCAACCATGTCAACTGTGTTGGGGTTGTTACTCCAAAAATAAATAAATAAATAAATAAATAAATAAATAAATAAAAAATACACATTGTTGTTACGTTTCTTTAAAGTACTGCAATGTAATGACTCATCAGAGAAAGTATCTTGTTACACTACTCGTTGGGTTACTTTTGTGTTATTCCATAACATGACCTGAAATGCAAAGTGATCGCCCCTGCCAGTCTACTGTAGAAACACGTACAGGCTACAATGCTACAAGCCTGACTGCTCATCACCGCTTTTGTTTCCCGCTGAAGAGCAGATTGCAGCTGCTGGGCTGGGGTTGGCATGCACTCAGCTTGAGTATCACTTTGGGTTCTTTGCCAGCTTTGTGTTAGCATGCTGTCTGCGGAGATGCCTGCAAAGAACTGATGTTGTACAGTGTAGCTATTTGCGTCCTAGATGCAGTTTGCATTTTACCTTTGCGCTCTTGAACTTTCATGCAATAAAAATAAACGGAATGTCAACTTTTTTTCACCATTCAGAAGTGGCACACCGCTCCACCGTTTCCCTCCTCCCTGCACGCAAGCTAACATCAGCTGATTATTGTGCAAGTGTGCAGGAAGAAAAAACAGGTTTCATGTTTTTTTTTCTTTCTATCTGACTGCTATATCAATAACTGAAGAACCTTTGTAACACAAACAATGACATCATAACTGCACTGTGTAATTTCTCAATTTTGTACAGTAGCGCATTATATTACTGCGTTACTGGAATAAAGAAAATAAAAAGTGATTACTGTAACAGACATAAGGTGAACCCTTTTCAGAGAGCTTCAGGACTCTACAGTTGACCAAAGTTTTTCATTCTTGATGGTGTGAGAGGCAGCTGAATGAGAATTGCTGTTTTTGATTTTAAGGTGAGTATTCTTGTATGTGGTCCTGCAGGTTGAGACAGGACCATCAGATCATCACCCATACATGTGTTAATTGTAGTACTGTTAATACATCATGTGTGGAAATGCATGCCATGTGAGACTGCAGGGTTTTTTTTGTAAAGAGTAAGATTCAGAGGTTACTGTGACATTTCAGAGAATTCGGAGTCCCATTAATTGCTGCATTTTTACAGACATTTCATTATACACTGTTTAAAAAAAATGAAAAGAACACTTTTTAATCAGAGTATAGCAAGTCAAGCCATTTAAACTTCTGGGATATTGATCTGGTCAGTTAAGTACAGTAGCAGAGGGGAATGAAAAACAGTGTCAGCTGCTTTGCTGTTAATGAAATTAACAACAGGTGGTTTTACAGGTGGAGGCCACTGACACTTTCCCCCTCCTCATCTTTTCTGATTGTTTTTTCACTAGTTTTGCATTTGGATCAGTGTCACTACTGGTAACATGAGGCCATACCTGGACCCTACAGAGGTTACACAGGTAGTCTCCTCCAGGATGACATCAATACGTGCCATTGCCAGAGGTTTTCCTGTGTCTCCCAACACAGTCTCAAGAGCATGGCAGAGATTCCAGGAGACAGACAGTTACTCTAGGAGAGCTGGGCAGGGCTGCACTGATGGGCATCACTAAGAAATATAGATTTTTATCTGCAGCTTTATTCCTTGATTTTTTTTTCCTGTAGTCTGCGAAAAAATTTGAAACAATGTTATTGTTCTGTAAGAATCTCTATATATTCCTATATCAGGGCACTTATTTGTAAATGTGGAGAAAAATATACCAAATTTGCATGTAGACTTAGCCTATGTTTGAATTCTGTTTTTATACACTGCTCAAAAGAAATATATTAAAGGAACAGAACACTTTTTAATCAGAAAATAACATTAAAAAAGACCTCTGCGAGACTGATCTGGTCGGTTAAGTAGCAGAGGGGTTTCTTAATCAGTTTCAGCTGCTTTACTGTTAATGAAATTAACAGCAGGTGCACTAGAGGGGCAACAATGAGACAACCCCCAAAACAGGAATGGTTTTACATGTGGAGGCCTCTGACATTTTCCCTCCTCATCTTTTCTGACTGTTTTTTCACTAGTTTTGCATTTGGCTAGGGTCAGTGTCACTACTGGTAGCATGAGATGATACCTGGATCCTACAAATGTTGCACAAGTAGTCCAGCTCCTCCAGGATGGCACATCAATATGTTTGCTGTGTCTCCCAGTACAATCTCAAGAGCATAGGGGGATTCCAGGAATCAGGCAGTTACTCTAGGAGAGCGGGACAGGGCCGTATAAGGTCCTTAACCTATAAGCAGGACCAATATCTGCTCCTTTGTGCAAGGAGGAACAGGATGAGCACTGCCAGAGCTCTACAAAATAACCTCCACCAGCTCACTGGTGTGAATGTCTCTGACCAATCAGAAATTGACTTCATGAAGGTGGCCTGATCTCCTGACATCCTCTAGTGGGCGCTGTGCTCACTGCCTGTAACCATGGAGCCTGATTGGTATTTTTCATAGAACACCAGAATTGTCAAGTTCACCCTGGTGCCCTGTGCTTTTCACAGATGAGAGCAGGTTCAGGGGCTTGACACACAGGGAGTGACGAACAACAGCGACAAATGGCCCGCATTGCTACTGGGGTGAAACCGAACACATGTGACGCAATAGTGACGGCAGCATTGCGAATCACGCTCTCACTTCACTTGTCTCCAAGAAATTTGATTGGTTATGAACTTGGATGGATTTTGATATTTTCAAAGCAGTCCATGTCAGACAAGGCAATAAAGATGGAGAGTCAGAAGATTTCACTGGAACTGACAGAAATTTTGCAGTTAAGTCTCCTCTACAAAAGAAAAAGACAACCTTGGGTTCACCCTATATTGTCACAAAAGTCCTCTCTGTCCGTCTGTGTGTCAGTGTGTGAAATGTCATATAATATAGGAAAGTCAAACACAGCTAAAATGATGCTTTCCTCCATGTTAAAAGTGTCTGCAGACTGCAGCGTGTAGCATACTCTCCGCTCACTGGTCAGTCAGTGAAACCCTTGCTGATTGGTTTAGTCCCATGTGACAATGACAAAAGTGGAACACTTTTTAACGTTGTTGTGTTGCGTCGTCTGCCCGCATGTGCACGTCTACGTGTATGAGCTCGAAATTTCAAAAACACGAGTTTCGCCGGTCGCTTGGCTGGAGGAGGGCAAGCGATTGTCGCCTTATCGCACAAGTTCCATAGGAAATGAATGGAGAGCGAGTGACATTGCTCCCCGTGTGCCGAGCCCCTCACTCTGAGCACATGAGGCAGACATGAAAGGGCCTGGAGAAACCATGGAGAACGTTATGCTGCCTGTAACATTGTTCAGCATGACTGGTTTGGTGGTGGTTTGGGGAGGCACATTAATGGAGGGATACGCACAGACCTCTGCAGGCTAGGCAAAGACACCTTGAATGCTATTTGGTATTGGGATGAAATCCTTGGACCCATTGTCAGACTCTCCACTGGTGCTGTGGGTTCTGTGTTCCTCTTGGTGCATGACAATGTATGGCCTCATGTAATGAGAGTATGAAGGCAAATCTTGGAGGATAGAGGAATTGATACCATTGACTGGCCCCATGCTTGCCTGACCTAAATCCAATAGAACACCTCTGGGACATTAAGTTTCAGTCCATCTGATTGTGCCAGGTTGCACCTCAGACTGCCCAGGAGCTGCCGTGGTCCAGATCTGGGAAGAGATCCCCAAGGACAACCATCGATTGTCTCATTAGGAGCAATGTTGGCAGGCATGCATACAAGCACGTGGGGGTTGTAGTAACTACTGAGTACCATTTTGAGTTGCTGCAATAAACTTTCATCAAAACTACTTCGCCTGACACATTATTATCTCACTCTGATTTCGGTGTGTCTTTGAATTCAGCCCTCTGTAGGTTGATGATTTTCATTTCCATCAAACGATCTGGCTTCCTTTCATTCCCAACACATTAGCAAGTCCATATCAGTATCAATATCCTGCATGAGATCTGATGTGTTTTCAAAGTGTTCCTTTAATTTATTGAGCAGTGTATTATATAACAGATTGGACTAGAGAGAGTAAAAAAATAAAAATTACAAAAAGCAAACCACATGAAAGTCATTTTTTTGAGAGAGGGAAAGCGAGAAACTTCTGCTCTCAGTAGGTTCTTTATTGATCGATTTCCATGTAGAAATGTAGCATAAAACCTGAAATACTGTAAAGCCATTGCCACTCTGTATCAGTTAATTTGGCTGTGATGTGCTGGTAGTCCCCCCAGTGAAGTTCTGCTCTGTTTCATCAAAATATCACTATTACTTAGAACCAGAAATATGCATGGTTTAAGGTTTGGCACTCTGCTCACAGCTTTAAGCCATCCATCAGTTCAAATTAGGCTGCATGCTTGTTCTGACAACATCTCCCGCTGGCATTCCAAATAAATCAGCACTCCTAGCAACAACTGTCACAGCTACATCTGGCGCAAAAAAAAGAAGAAAAAGAGAAACATGCTTTCAGTTAAATTTAGCACAATTTGCAAAAAAAGTACTTACAGCTATTCAAATACTGTCATCACAAATTGTTGCACTCTGAAATGGAAACTCAGATACCAGCTGCAAAATCAACTTTGCCTGTGTTCTTCAGTCACAAAATTATACCTTTTTTTACACGGAAAGAGGGTTTTGTGCCAACATAGAGTGTTATTACATCAGGCTCTAAGTTATGAAATTTGTAGGTTAATACAAAAAGAACAAAAGAATGACAGCGACTGAAAAAAGATCATATCCTTAGAAAGATCATACTATGTAAGTTTAATCTATTACTCTGTTTGATACAATAGTTATATGAAATATTTCTGCTCATGATAATGTCTGTAAACATTGTAAGCTGCACTTGTCTAAATAGATAAACATGCAGTATGTAGTGTAAAACAGCATAGTGGCTGTGGTCTAAATGCCTGCACAGCGCACTTCAGTGGCTGATTGTGCAAAAACAGAGGACAAAGAAGAAAACTGCTCAGTCTGAAAATTCATTGCCCTTTTGAGTGCTGCATTTGGCTACAATTCCACAGAATTTGATAAATATTTAATTAAGGGTACCAGAATCACATCCATTGTGTAACAGCAGGAGGAAGCCTACCTCCAACTAGTAAAGTAATAGTGTTAGTCATTTTGATTGCCGTTAAAACTATTATATCTAACAACGGCAGGAGCAGGGGAGCACCTGTTTTTGAGTTTAAAGTAAATTATTCTTTTTTTGGATAACTGCAATTTTAAACACCTGCTGGTTGCAATAAAGCCTGCAGTTTAAGGTGTAGGACCACCTTGGTCAGGTATTCACAGCTTCAGCTTGATCATAGGGTTCTCCAGCAGCAGAATGCCCTCCAGGAGAAATCACTCCCTGTTTACTTCTTGCCTGCTTTAGATCTTGTCAGCCACTTTGTATGGAAATGGAAATGCATAAGCAGTAAGCCTGAAAATAAGCAATTAGCAGCACCAACTACCTCAGTCTCTTAACTATTCTGTTTTGTCAAAGGGTTTCTTAAAATTGATGCTGAAATTGTCCTTGGTGCTGTTTCCTGTCTGTCATCCCTGCAGTATCTCCACTTCTTTTCTAGGCTGAGTTTCTAACCATTCTCAAATTTTCGTCACATCTCACCCCCCCCCCTTTTTTTGTTTTTTTTACTTGGTTTTCCATCATGTTTCTTTTCCCATTTTCCTTTTTCTTCTGTTCTGTTTGCAGTTGCTGGTGTAGCCAGTTGTTTAGTAGTCACTGCACATCCCAACTTTCCATTACCTTGTCAGTACCAGCAGACAAGCACCTGCCTACAGATGAGGAAAGGAGAGACTGTGAGAGGGGAAAGGAAGGCAGAAGTTCAACAGCTATGGATTATAGATATAGGTCAGGAAGGGGGCATTACAAGACATAAGGAGGTACGCAGCTGCATTAGTATAAAGACACAAGGTGTACACAAAAATTGTTGGCACTCTTCTGTCGTAGAAAGAAAAACCCACAATGGTCACAGAAATAACTTGAAACTAAGAAATTAATAATAAATAACAATTTACTGAAATTTAACAAATGAAAATAAGGCACTTCTAATGAAACTGGCCTGGACAAAACAATGATGGTGCCCTTAACTTAATATTTTGTTGCACAACTTTGAACATAGAGCACATGAGATTTGCCAGAAAGCTCCAGTTCAAAGATCATTCTTGTAGAAGCTTTGTCGTCAATATACATTTTGGCCAATTTTCGTCTCGCTTTTTTATGATTTGCTTTCAACAGCGGTGTCCTCCTTGGTCATCTGCCATTAAGTCCACTTTGGCTCAAACAGCAACGGATGGTGCGATCTGACACTGATGCACCTTGAACTTTGAGATCACTTCTAATCTCTTTGGAAGTTGTTCTGGGCTTTTTGGTTACCATTTGTATTATCCCTCTCTTCGATTTGTCATCAATTTTCCTCTCATGTGCAGCTGTAATCACAGGAACATCAAGCTGCTTGGAGATGGTTTTTTAGCTTTTATCTTTAACATGCTTGTCAACAATTGTCATCTCCTTAGCTTTCTGTAGTCCATTTTCAGTGTGGTACACACCATGATACAAAACAGTACAGTGACTACTTGTGACCATTGTGGGTTTTTCTTTTTGTAGCAGAAGGGTACCAAAAATTTTGTTCATGTCTGTATATGTACAGTATATCATCTACCTACTCAGCTTGTTTGCTAAGATGCCTGAGAGGAGCTTCCATGTTGTGGAGAGGCAGGTATTTGGCTGGTAGTTTGATGGCGCTGTACCGTTGTGGGGATCCTATGATCAGGATTGTTCTTCCCTATGTTAGCCAGTCTGGATGAGTACCTGCTGTTAGCAGCTCCCTTATCTGTGCTGCGAGGTAATCATGCAGTGATATTAGCTTTTTCAGCCACTAGCCATAGATCATGTCAGGTCCTGGTGCTGTCCTGTTCTGAGAGGTTGCTGTGGTCTGCTCTTAGGTCCAGCAGACACTTGGCATTGTGCTGTGTGTGTCACACCCTTTTCTACTCAATGTTCTTCTAGTATTGCTCAGTTTCTGTCATGGTCCTGGGCCGGTGGCCCAGTGTTTTGTGTTCTTTTGTTTTCCTATGTTTCTCTGGTCCCTGGTGTTTCCCCCTGTCATGTTCCCGGTCCTGTCTCTTCCTGTTTTATTTTGATAGTCCTGTGTTCCCTATGCCTTGTGTTTAGTTTTGCTTCCCCCTGTCTCGTCGGTGTGATTGACGCCACCTGTGTTCCCACCTGTTTCCTCCCTTGTCATTAGCCTAGTGTTTATGCCCTCGGTTTTCTTCCGTTCTTTGTCGCGTCATTAGTGATTGTACCCTGCTGTCGTTCCTGCGTGTCTTCCTAGTCTCTCCCTATCCAGTATATTTCCCAGGGAGAGTTCATGTTTGTGTTTTTGAACACCTTTTGCTTAATAAACGTGTGTTAAAAGCATTTGGGGTCCTCCCTCCTACCTTCCTGCACAGCAGCTCTCCCACGTGACAGTTTCAGCTCTGGGTGGGTCTGCCCTTGTACTATTGATACATCCTAGATGGATCTTTGGAGAACATGCCATTTATTCTGTCCACCAGTTGTTGCCAGAACTGGAGGTGCCTCTTGGATCAGAGGCAAGGATTCCAGTTACCTTCTTTTTAAGCACAAGCCTACCATGTGATGGATGACTAATAAGCTACACAGACAGAACTGGCTTGTAGATGAGGAAGTGAGTGGTACCCTGACTGACGCTTCTTAAGGAGCCTCTTCCTTTAGGCCTTGCCTGTGCCTGGTTGCCCTCATCCTCCTATTTTTTGTAAAAAGACTGAATCCATAACACAAACCCCACACACTGTCTATTGTAGTGCCCTCACTGGTACTGTGAGATTTGATGCTGCTAACACCTGTGAGATCCAAAATGAAGCCAGTATATGTAGGTTATTTTATTTCTTTTAATAAAAGCCCTGTATCATTTGAAACAGTAGGTTAAACAGTACCTATGATTGTAACCATATCCCTGAAATGTGGTCTCAAAAATACTGCCTTCTCTGTTTAACCACATATGAACTCACTGACTGTCTATGCTTTGTCATGTTTCTTTCTTCTTTATTAGAGTGCTTGTACCCTCTCGCTGGGATCAATAAGTCTTGTGTGCACATCAGTCAGTTTTCTTTCCTTTTCCATTTACTGTGCTGCGATCCCATCTCTGTTAAATGTTTTCATTTTAATAATTTTATTCTTTTGGTCTGTCCACTGTGGTTCAGATTTAATTGAAGGGTTCTTAACCCTTAACCCTAGATTGCCTAGCAGCTAGATGCAACATTAATAATCACTGCTCTGTAGAATGCTTCAGTGGGCCTACAGTAGCAGCTGTGGTGGAACAATTCAGCTGTTAATAGACCATCAAAAGATTGGTACTTAACAATGGAGAATTACTGGACTTCACCACTAACTCAGTGTCAGTGGATTTCTGAAGACCTTGATTTATGTATGTTAAACAAATAAATCAGAGCAAAAACACTAACAAGCTTCCAATAAAAATATTCACAGTAAATAAATACATAACATCATGCAGTGTATAAAAACAATATTCAAACAACAACATATACTTCCAACATTAGATGACTTTTTTTTTTACATTATTACAAAGACATAAATTCAATCCAAGCCCATTTCATAAAATAGTCATCGCTTTGGTTGACACTGTATTCATTACTCTGTAATTTACAGTCACCAGTTACCTGTCTTTATATCACCACTTTTTATTATATGCTGGGTTTCTGGGATACAGTCTGTTATAATTGTGTGGCACCATAATTACCTACCTACTTTGAGCATTATAGACTGACAGGAAAACAAAGCAGAATGCAGTCAACACATTTCTATTATATGGAACAGCCTTCTTGTTTACACTCACTTTGCTATGTGCCTCAGCTGCATTAATGCCATGCTTCAATACTGAAAACATTGCTTTTGTTATGAAGAAATTTATTTCTACATGTTATATAACTTATCTGCTATTACAGCTGGTATTGATAATCCAAACTGTGTATACTAAACAAAAAAGTAAAATTTTTTTTAGCATTTCTGTCAGCAGACATTTTTTTTCATTTATGTGACAGAACAACAGAATAAGTACAATCACTGAACACAATTATACGTGACTTAGAGGTTTCTTTGGTTGAAGCTGTAAACAGATTTTTCTCCTGTTTTTTTGTCTTGCGATGTAGCAGTGCAGGGAGTGTTTAGTGTTCAATATTAATTCACACTTTCTGTGAATGTTTTTGTGATATATTCAAGAAGTCGGCCAAATTCACAACTATGGTCACTAGCCTTAGCAGTATAATGCAAATCTAACAACCCTGGGTTTAATAAGAGCAAAGACAGAAGACCCACAAAGAGGATACAGAAATCAAACTCCTTTTTTTTCTTTTGACAAAAAGCCAATTTAAGTTTCTCATTCTTAAACCATTTATTTCACCCTCTGTCCACTTTATTGATTAATCTTTCTTCTTCTTCTTCTTCTTCTTTCAGCTGCTCCCTTTAGGGTAGGGGTCACCATGGCTTGTCTCCAGCCACTCCACCCTGCCTGCACTCTCTTCACCTCTTCTCTGCACCGCCCGTTGCTTTGAATGGTTGATTCCAGGTATTTAAACTCATCTCCTTTTACTACCTCTACTCCCTGCAGCCTCACTGTTACACCCTTATCCATCTCTTTTACACACACACACGCATCCTGTTGTGCTTCAACTGACTTTCATCCCTCTTGTCTCCAGAGCATAACTCCACCTTTCAAGGCTCTCTTCCACCTGCTGCCATTTTACAGCTGGGCATCCGTAGGTTGAGCTCATTTGAACTTCCTCAGATTCAGATTCAGATCTGAATCTGAGCAAACATTGTCCAGAAGGGAAAGCAGAAAGCCAAAACACAAGGAGGTATAAGGAAAATTGGAGAACAGTATATAGCTTAAAATCCAGAAGACTAAACCTAAACAGACATGGAAACACCATAAAAATTAAAGAGGAACCAGAACTAAAATAATAATACAAGAACCACAACTTAAACAACAAAACAGGCACTAAAACTCAACGTTACTAGAATGATGATGACATCATCCAGTATGGAGGAAGTTGTCTGTCGCCTTTCCATCATCTGAATCTTCTGTGTGAAGGCTCTCCTGATAAAGTTTTAAATGAGTTATTAAAAGCTGCTTCACACTACGGTGTACATCCCACAGCTTGACTAAAATGATTAGCAAGCGGCAACTTGACTGCTGAGTTGCAATTTTTTCTTAGTGGAACATGGACATGCCCCCCGCCCAAAAAATGACAGAATCCAGATTCAACAAATGGTAGTTGAAATAGCTTCAAGAGACAAAAGCCAATTTGAGCCATAAGACAGCAGTAATTTACAGGATGAGCTTCATTGTGGGACAGAACAAAAAGTCAAATTTTAAACATTATTTAAGCTGTTATGCCTTTAACACTGAGGGTATCGCTGCAAACACATTTGCGAAAGGGCACTTTGCATTACCCTAGTTACTTCACAGCCAACGTGTGGTTATTACGGTAATTTCACACATGCTATTGCAGGAAGCCCACAAATGCTGACATGCTCGGTGTTAAAGGGTCAAGAAAAGTCAACAATTAATTCTTACACTTTATGGCAGCATTTACATATTTTCTGTACGCTTCAATTCCATATTACATATTGATTATTATATGTTTATTAAGGGGGAACACTGTATGGAAAACCACAGTCTGGATGGATGGAAACTAAAGTCAAGAGTGTGTGAAAAACATTTATTAGTTGACAAACCTCTTCATTGCTTTTGACGCACCATCAGGGAAGTTAATAGAGCTTGAAATGGACCACTCAAGCAGGCACTCACTCTGCTGATCACATTTATTGATCACTTCACATTCTTTATGTCCAGTTCAACCACTGCTGTGGTCTTAATCATGTGAGAATTTGGGTTTTAGTATTTCTGCTGATTTGTAATGATACTGCATGAAATAGAAACACAAAATGAACCCAAAACTTTCAATTAATTTTAATAGGTGTATCAAATTCTTTTGCTTGTACTGAAGCATTTAATTCATTTATTTGGGTAACTTTTTGTAATATTGAAACTTTGGAGTAAATCAAACTTTTAAATCTTAAGGCTTAACTTAATGCTAAATTCAGAATCACAGCACATAAATTTATCACAGAGCAAATCCTAGATACACTACATTGCCAAAAGTATTCACTCATCTGCTACACAAGGATTAGGAGTGTGTTCATGGGAATTTTTGACCATTCTTCCAGAAGCACATTTTTGAGGTCAGACACTGATGTTGGATGAGAAGGCCTTGCTTCCAGTTTCCACTCTAATTCATCCCAAAGGTGTTCTATTGGGTTGAGGTCAGGACTCTGCGCAGGCCAGTCAAATTATTCCACACCAAACTCGCTCATCCATGTCTTTATGGACCTTGCTTTGTGCACTGATGCACAGTCATGTTGGAACAGGAAGGGGCCATCCCCAAACTGTTCCCACAAAGTTGGGAGCCTGAAATTGCTGAAGCATTAAGAGTTCCTTTCACTGGAACTAAGGGGCCGAGCCCAAGTCCTAAAAAACACCCTCACACCATAACCCCCCTCCACCAAACTTTACACTTGGAACAGTGCAGTCAGGCAATTAACGTTCTCCTGGCAACCGCCAAACCTGGACTCATCCATCAGATTGCCTTAAGGAGAAGCATGATTTGTCACTCCAGAGAACACATTTCGACTGCTCTAGAGTCCAGTGTCAGCATGCTTTACACCACTGCATTCAATGCTTTGCATTGCACTTGGTGATGTAAGGCTTGGATGCAGCTGCTCAGCCATGGAAAACCATTCCATGAAGCTTTTTATGCACGGTTCTTGAGCTAATCTGAAGGTCACATGAAGTTTGGAGGTCTGAAGCGACTGACTCTGCAGAAAGTTGGTGACCTCTGCGCACAATGCGCCTCAGCATCCCCAGACCCCACTCTGTGATTTTACATGGCCTACCACTTTGTGGCTGAATTGCTGTTGTTCCCAATCACTTCCCCTTTGTTATAATACCAATAACAGTTGAATGTGGAATATTTAGTAGCAAGGAAATTTAATGACTAGACTTGTTGCACAAGTGGTATCCTATCATGATACCATTTTGGAATTCACTGAGCTCCTGAGGGTGACCCATTCTTTCACAAATGTTTGTAGAAGCAGTCTGCATGCCTAGTTGCTTGATTTTATACACCTGTGGCCATGGAAGTGATTGGAACACCTGAATTCAATGATTTGGATGGATGAGTGAATATCTTTGGCAATACAGTGTATCTTAAGCATTAAATTATACTAGTTAACTTTGAAAGAAAATAAAATTCATTAGAAATTTTATGAAATACACGATGCTTGTTCCACAAGAAACTAATTGCTATTCTAAAACATAAATAAAAAAATAAAAAAGGCTAATAAAATCTACAATGATTAACCTCTGCTTCCAGAGGATGTGTTGTTGCTGACCAGCGCTGAATCATTAATGTCTATACTGCTGCACAGGGCTCTGCATTAGTGGCATTATGGGGTTTGAATTGGGTTTCAGGTACAAGCATTGGCATTGACTAATCAAATTAATTTGTGATTTTGCTGGGTGATTGTACTAATATTCTCATAAAAGTCAAGCAATTCCACAGTAAGCCAATCCATCTTAAGGCATGACAGGGCTGAGGCTGTTTAAAGTAGGACTAAGACCTAAATTCATAATCAGCTAGATATTTTCTTTTCCATTTCCTTTACAGCAGTTAAGGGAGAGAAAAGAGGTACATTACAGATTTGTGCAAAAGTCTGTGAACCAAACAATGATCATAAAATGATGCCATGGTAGTGGATGTTGTGATTTTTGCAAACAAATCCAATCAGATGGCCTGTCTGATAAACAGTTTTGTAGGTGTTCCTACATCCTTATATGAGCAATCTTAGCATAAGTGATTTCCACAGTAATCGTAATGTAAGTATATTTAGCTGTAAATTTCTTCATGTCACTAGGTCCAGCAGTTTATGATTCAGCAGTGTGGGCAAATAAATGCCAGTCACTGACTAATTTGATCCTGTTCTGGGTCAGATAGTGATTATTATTTAAACAACCTTGTAAATGTAAAGCTACACAGACAACAGAAAAGCTGCTGAAGGCATTAAATAAGAGCACAGTGGCGACACCAGCTTATCTATGTGAAAGCAATCTAATGCTTTGTGGACACTGGGGATCAGGGTATTTGTCCCTTGTGCACCACACACAGTACTTGGCATTACAGCTGTCTCTGCTTTCTCATTCTTTCATGCTGACCAAATATGAATTGGCAGTAGCACAGATCCATAACTGTAGAAATCTGTAGGTCAGCAAGGGCATAGCGGTGCTGTGCAATACACAACAGCACAGTCAATGTGCAAGGGTTTGTGTCAGTTCTTGTTGACAAGATCAATTTTGGGAGCTATTCAAGACAGCATAGATGCGCTATTTCATATTCAAATCATATAAAAAGGAAACAGATTTTTGGACCTTTTCTGCTAACTTCTTTTGCAGTTTTCACAACATTCTATTGTACCTATGTTGTCCCCTGCACAGTACTAAAGAGCAGGTGCTTGCTTTATGGAAGAACAAATATGATTATTTGTCTGTCATACAACCCCCTTAAAGCAATTGCCTAATCTCTCCAGTTTCTCTTTGCTAAGGTCAAGTTATATACTAGTGGGGTAAGTGCCATAGGGTCACTGCAAATGCAGTACATACCCAATACATTTATGTCTCCTGCGAGCGTTACTACACTCCACTCATGTTTTATTTCAAGAAGTCACGGTATACAGTGATATCACTGAGAAATGCATAAAAATTCACCCTCAAGGCAGCCGAGTGCCCGTTCCTGATCCTGGTTCTGCCGGAGGTTTCTTCCTGTTAAAAGGGAGTTTTTCTTTTCCAGTGTGCCCACGTGCTGCGTATAGGGGGTCATTTTGATTGTTGGGTTTTCTCTGTAATTATTGTAGGGTCTTTACCTTACAACATAAAGCACCTTGAGGTGACTATTTGTTGTGATTTGGTGCTATATAAATAAAATTGACTTGAATAGCTGTCAAGAAAAATGTCTTTGGGTTACCAAAATCAATAAATGAACAACAATTTTGGTTCAGTTACCAGACACTATATTATTTTAATCTTATTTTCTGTTGTCTTATTTTATTTTCTCCCATAAATTGATCTAAAACCTGGACACAACCTGTACTCCTGAGGGTGTGTACAAGTGATGTATGACCTGACATCAGGTCAAAACAAGAAACATTGTCTGTCAATTTCCTATTGTCTCTTGACACCTTTATCCTTGAGCTAGAAGAAGTGCTTAAAAGGCTTAGTCTACACAACAATGGATTCTTTTAAATGATGATGTTATCCCTGAACTCGCTCATACTTAGATTAACAGGCATAATAAGATGAGAGGATGTGCAGTATACTGTAATCCAGTGCAAAGACTTGAAATTAATACTAACTGTGAAATAATTCAGAAGGAGTTGAGTGCATTTAGAAATGCATAATTATTGTTTAGACTAATTAGTTAAGCATACACATTTCTTTTTAGATTAGATTAGATTAGATTAGATTCAACTTTATTGTCATTGAACATAGTAACAAGTACTCGAACAACTGCAGTTTAGCATCTAACCAGAGTGCAGAGTAGTAAAAAATATATAAATATATGTACACAGTGTATTACTGCAGGAATGAATTGAATATACTATATAATAAACTACAGAATATACA